>JAZGTJ010010181.1:0-18429 GCA_036877575.1 Botia almorhae | reverse complement strand
CACAATATAAGATGATGATGGCTTCTGGATTGCTATTTCTGGCTACATTCAACAGCTATTACATAAGTCACCCTCAGTGCTATAACAGTTTGCTATTCACATATTCTCAAAAAAATAGTCATTCAAATTATAATGCAACGGGATTTTTCACTAATCGATTGACTTTTTTAAAGTTTATCTGATGCATATGAACTGGAACTACAGAAATATTTTTTTTGCTGGCCATAATGATTTTGCTGGCCACTTTTAAGGTAGGATCATCTGTGCACATGTATATTTACATATATACATGGAATAGACCATGCACAGGATTATACATTTTACATATACATTCAGTGTATAGGGTTGTGCGGATGTCCATGTTTGAATCTTGCTTAGACTTTGACATTAAAGCTGAAATCTGTAACTTTTGCCTCTCTACTGCCATCTCTGTTTGAAACACAACATTTCAGTTTACATACTTTTCATTTCGTATGTTGAAATCGAGTGAAGCCAAACGGAAGCCAAGCAGCTCAAACTGCGTTAACACTGATCTGCTCAATTACTTATTATATTACTTACATATTATTTATATTTGTTCATTTTTTTAAAAGTTCGCAGCTTTAACTGTCAGTCATCTAGCGGAGGTTGTTTGTACAAGACTGAAACAAATCTGTTCAGACTAATTTAACTTCATTAAAAAGTTCTGATTAATATACATTTACGTTGCTTGTGTAATAAGGAAATTTTTCTGACTGATACTGTGTGTGTGTGTGTGTGTGTGTGTACATAAAATGGGCTTGAATTCCTGTACTTATTTTGCAAACGTTCCAGACTCTTAAGAATCAAATCAAAGATCTCTTTGTCCTTGACCTTCATTCATAATAGCTGAATGTGTTTAGAATTCCCAGGATGAACAAGCAAGAATTCAGCCTCATTTGAATCTGTACAATCGCTCCGATCATCAGTGTTGGACAACAAAATTACATACAATCTGGTCTAGTTTCAATCCAAAGGCGGCTAATGCTGGCTCTCTCTGCACATACACATCTGGGCTCCATCACAATTCTCTGCAGGCCATGTGGTAATGTTTAATTTTCTCTTTCTATCTTCTCCCTCTCTCCTTAGAAAGTCTCACTAGGTCCACGGGTTCCAGTCACACAGTAAGATGATCTCTCTGTGACCAGAGCAGCCACAGACTGACGTGAAAGACTCTTCAGAACTAAATTCATGAGTCAAGGTCATCACATATGGACACGTTTTGAAAATAAGAAACTTATATAATCTATATATATAAATATATGTATATGTATAGATATGTCACATATTTCATATTATGTACTGTGTTTAATAACATTCTGTGACGGTAATGATATTTTGGTAATGATAACATCACATGTACTTTATCACTTAATCTCCACGGACACTGTTGTCTCCTTGACAACCAATACACTTACTTTGTATCCACTTGATGGATAGAAATAGAAACATATAAAATGGATATTTTCAGTCCTTGATTATGATTGGTTGAGCCACATTCAAAACCAATCAAATTACATACGAATTATTATAAACATACACCTGCAACCTCAATAAATCAGTATTAATGCACCACTGCGTGTGCGTTGCCGTTTCTGAAGAACTACATTAACAGAAAGAAAAATAATTACAATAGTTTTATAACAATATCAGAAAATTTTTGTTGCTGTGTGGTTTTTTTTTATGAATCCTTGCCAGGTATATGAAATTGTTAAGCTCTTAAGCAACTGTTAAGCAATAAACCCCGTAACACATTGATTTATAGCGAATGCAAAACTAGACCCTCCTCTTTGAAATTCTCAATGGGTAATGCATTCCTTAAAGGCATTATAAGCAAAAGCTTTCTAGGCTGGTTTAAAGTCCCTTCAAATCATGGTAGCTAAGTGGTCTACACATATTTACATAAATATATAATCTTCTCTGGAAGATACATGACCATAAAACATTCGTCCAATCAGTGCAGAGTTCTAATCTTGCTTGACCAACTTTTCAAAGCGAACCTTCATACAACTTCACAGGTCATGTATGCGCAGTCACTGATATATTGTTTTGCCCAGTCATCCTGCAGTCGCCTCAGTGGGCGCAGGGAACAGCGAGCTCCACCGCTAACTAAATGTGATCTCTGTATTTGAAACGTTACTGAGTACAGGCAACACAGCTGGCTCTTTAGGTTCTGTGACTTGACTTTGTGATAGCTTTTCCCAGGAGCCAAACCTGCAGAGCGAACCTACGTAAGAGGAAAAAATAGCCGTTAACCAAAGAACCGATTTCTGCTGTGAAAACAAGCTGGCTGAAGTGATATCGGTGCAGAAAGCACACCCATGTCCCCTTCCAACCTAAACAAACCTACCAAATAATGAGGTACAGAAGCCCAAAACGCTGATGTTAAACGAGGAAGGGAAGTGAGAGGTAAACGAAGGAGAGCAAAGATGCAGAAGACAGATAAAAAGCAAAAGAGAAGCCAAACACTTCTGAAAAACAAAACAACGTCACCTTTCACAACATTAAGATCAACAGCTGCCCATAATTATGGCCTAACGTTATTTTTAAGTTCTAGGAACATTCAAAACGTCCAGTTATTATCCAACATTATTGTTTGGTTTTTGAAAACATTGCTAAAGAATATATATATTTTATATGTGTGATATATAATGTTCAAAGTGTTCTAATCTAACATTATATAACATTTTTTGATAACTTTGACAGAAAGTTTAGAGAATGTTAGTTAACATTTTAAAAACGTTCCCTGTTAGCTGGTTGTTCTCAAGCATTGGGATAGTGAGGCAACATTTAAATGAAAAGCCTAATTTAAATAGCATTTTAATTTGGGGTGGGCTGACGGGTTCGATTTACATGAACGCACTTGGCAGACGCTTTTATCCAAAGCCACTACTTTTAAATATACATTTTTGCAGTTTGTATGTTTCCTGGGAATCGAGCCCATGATCTTGGCATTCGCAGCATCATCCAAATGAGCTATAGAGCAGTTAGAGGGAAAAACACAACTGAATGAACTCAGAACAGTTCATTGGACAGCCTCTAGCAGTGAGGTGTGTTTGAAGAGGTATTTAAAGGATAAGTCGTATCTTAAAGAATATCAAACATGTTACGTGATCATTTTTTCAAACCCATGTGACTTTACTTTTGCCTCTCTACCGCCATCTCTGTTTCAAACATAAAATTACAGGCTAATTAGTTATTTTCTTACAGAGGGCGACTAGCTTCTAAACAACAAGCTACAAACGCTGCACCATCTACAGTCCTGCAAATGCGATACTATAGCAATATCACAGTTTGAAGTATATATCATAATTATAAACTTACCGTTGCGAATCGGTGTAAACTTAGCAGATTGTGCGATAACTGATTTTGGTTCATTTTTAACCAAAAAATTTCAAATTGCATCTTTAAATACAACAGAAAAAACGTATAAGGTATGCTGAGGCGACTCTTCTGTCATACAATGAGGCTGTCAATCACTTACATTCTCCCTAAAATCTACTTTTGTGTTGTAAAGAAGTCAGTCAGTGAGTACAGAAACTGGACCCCCGCGGTTCTGTAAGTCTGATTCAAACGCAGAACGTAAAGGAACGAAACAAAGCACCATTATAAAAACCCAGAACAGCATTCACGCCTGTTCCAAAGTATGTATAATAAGCTCAAAGCATTTACGCTTCATTGAACATTCCTTCGAAACTGTCTTATGGCTGTTCTTAGAAAGCCACTTACCCACCTGTTGATTCTGGCTTTACGGGGTTTGGGCGGTGTGAAAACTGCAACGTCATTCACGTTTTCTATACATTTACCATCTTTGAGTTATTGTAAGTTCTTAATTCCGTGGTACCACAATGTTATTCTTTGAAAAGAGACAGTGAGCGAGAGAACGAAAAGTAGGGAAGTAAGAAAACACAAAAAGTAAAGTAAACTAAACCCACACCAAACAAAACACGCACACTTATGCCACAGAGTGCTTGACAGTTCTGTTGTTCTCCTGCGTCAGCCTCTCACCATCTCAGATGTCATTAGCTGCCTCTGCTTCTTTATGCTCTTTTGATTTTCACCGTACGTCTGTTTGCAAAAAACGCCAAAGCCACAATTGTTTAAAAGGTTATTGTCAACATTCCAATGTAAATGATACAGGGCTCCAGAAGACACTTCTCTGTGTGTGTGTGTGTGTGTGTGTGTGTGCGTGTGTGTTTGTGTGCGTGTGTGTGGTTCTGTATTTTCTTTCACCCCCAGACCTTCTTACGGGAGACTCTGGCAGAATATCGGCTCTGTACTGCCAGTTCTTCTACATTTTTTACAGCCGACATTTTCTGTCTCCCTGCAATGTCCATCAGTATCACCATTACAAAATACAGTACATTCATTTCCTATAAAACAACCAAAGGTGCCGGATAAGGATTGGTTTAAATGCATTGTTGCGGGGCCGCACATACATGCGAACGCATTCTGGGCTGGTGGAGACACATGGTGGATATCTGGCTCGGGTGACTTTATGTTTACTGGCCCGACATATGATGTTCAGAATGAATATTTTTGATTAATTATCGGAGAACAGCTTGGCTGAATTTGTCTAATATTATGTAACAATGAGGCATCAAATTTTTAGTCTGTCGTGTTGCAATGAAATGCATCGCTCGCAAATAAAAGCATATGCGCGTGTGTCCGTCTGCCAGCTGATCAAAGAGAAACGGACGCCCTCCGCACGCACGCGTGCAAAACCTCTTTCTGTTTTGCTAGAAAGAAATCTCACATTTTAAAGTCGTGGCGTTTCTTTTGATAATATAATATGTCTTTTGTCTCAATGGTGCATGAAAACGTCGCTGCTTGATGTTGAATTAAAAACGTCCCTTTAAATTAAGACTTTTGAACTAGTACGCACCACAGTTTTAACTTCAAACTGTCACACACTAGTATGCAGCACACCACAGAACTTTAAACTATTTCGAGTTACAAGCTGGACAATCTGAGGGGAGAAATAAAGGAGACAACAGAAGCTTAAAATGTATGGTCACACTGTGGCTGCTGGAATGAGTCTCTGCTGTGGATGCCCAGACTTCATTGCTTGTTAGAAATGTCACTGCATTTATTCAGATTCTCATATAATGAATGAGTGCATGTAACATGATCTTATAGCACATTCTAATTTAAAGGGAACATATCATGAAAAACAGGATTTTGTTAAGTGCACTATAAGGTTTACAATGCAAAGCTTTATCCTCGGTGCAAAACAGACTATTTATGGAGACTAAACTGCAAAAACAGGTCGCTCAAATATCATCAAGTGAGTTGCCACCCACTTTTCATGCTGCCTTGGTTCTGGAAGTATTTTTCCCTTTAATTTCCTCTAAAAGCTTTTAAAAACAAGATCTGTAATGAGTTCTAAGCCTTAAACTAAAGCAATGAGCTTCAAGATGAATCACAACATAACTTTTGATTCGAGATAAACGGCACAAGGCCGTGTGCCTAATATTTTTATGAGCCAATGAACTATTCATTTCATAAAGCATGACTGACAAATACAAGTACAAAAAAGTAAAACTACAAATACAAGGAAAAATACAAGTACATCAGATCAGTAACTACTGTATTCTGGCTGGAGCAGGTCCGTACTGAGGGCTTATAATACTGTGTGTTATCAGTTCAGTTTAGTCTAATTTAAACCAAGTCAGTAAGTCTAATTGAGATGTTTGCTATTTTCCAGTGCTGTATATTTAACCACATACAGTAAAAATAAGTGGGGGGGTGGCATGTTTGTGAGACTGAATGTCTTACCGCTCAGAAAACAGCACCTCCGCCTCGGGCTGCGCTACACTAAGCAAACACGCAATGAAGTTTTGCAGCCCTCATGTTTTCAGCACTGCGAGTTTTCAAACCACAGCTCCGTTACTGCGCCTCGCGGCTGGAAGAATCCAGATGGATACAGTAAAACGCAGAACTCACGCACCGCAGATCAGAATTTAAAACCTCATCGAGATAAATGACCATGTTTTACAAGGTAAAATAATCAAGGGATACAGCAAAGTCTTTTCCTCTGTGTTAACCAAAGCCAGGTCATTTTAAACTTGGCACTCTGAATAAAGTCATTCAGTTTGGATACAATGTTTGTGGAGTATTGTATTCTAATACAGAGCATCTGGACCAATTCTGCTATAATCTTTTCAACAGTGTGGGGTGTATTTTACCTAAAAACTGTGACACAAGAAATTTACAGTAACTACGTTTGGCCACAGATTGTAGTCTCTGTGCGTACGTTATGCAGTCAAATTGGTTACAGTTAAAGTGTATTCTAGTGTTTCATGGTATTTAGCATAAACCTATCCTTAATTTCATGCTGTCATGCTAGTTGAGGTGAAACAGTTCAGATACAATTATATACAGTAAAAATGATATAATCAGCTGGTTATTTAGACAAAGAGACTCAGCAATGACGTTTATAGACCTGCAGTTAGCAGATGCTTTTATTCAAAGCGACTTGGGTGAAAAACAGTGAGGAAACAATGAAGCGATATATCACAGGAAGGCCATGAAGGTAACGAAAAGTGCTCTACAAAGTAGCTTCATATTAGTTAGCTACTTTGTGCTGGTAGCTTGTGGTGTAGCTAACAACTATTTAAAAACAGTAGTTTGATTGTAGTTTTAATACTGTAAGTAAGAAGCTTGTACCATGACAAGTACCAGTGTCAAAGTGGCTTGACTATGTGCTTACATTGTGCTTAATGTAATCTTAGTGAAAAGGAAGTAAATTACATTTAATCATGGCAATGACATGCAATTCTGTTTGTTACTTTGATTACAGCTGCGATTTGTAACTTTTTTTATGTAAAAATGTGCAAGCACATGACAGATCAGCGTTCATCTCCTTATCCTACCCACATTTGCAGAGGTACGTTTATAATAATGATTTATAATTTGAGCTATCAGGTCCAATTTTTGTAAATTGTTATCTGTAAACAGAAAAAAGATCCTATATTGTATATCTGGATACTGTAGCTTGTTCCTACAGTTGCTGTTTAGAATTTAACACCCACCTTAAGAAAATAACTTCACAAGTAACCTGCAATTTCATGTTTCAAACAGAGATGGCGGTAGAGAGGCAAAAGTCGCAGACTGCGGTTTAGAAAACTCTATTTGTATTACGCAAACTCTCATCATCCATCTTTGATGTGAGGCCACAACTGTATAATTTGACGTAAAAGAGCGAAATCTACCCTGAATAGGTCTCTGAAACCCTGTGAAATCTGCAGAACTAGCTCGTGTCCCTCTCACAGAAGTGAGTCCCACTCTGTCAGAGAGGTTTCAAAGCTCCAGCCCGAGGTCGGCTTGAGTCACAGAGATCCTGGCACAGTGTCAGAAGGCTTGTGTAAACAGGTTGGGGGGGGTTGGGGGTGGTATTCCACCACTAATATCAGCTGACTGTCACACCACTGTGACCGAGCTATGTGTGTTCCTGAATACTGTACATTGGTCAGGTACTAACCACACGTGGCAGATCTGTCAACTCAAAGCACATGTTCTCTCACGCTCTCCCACAGAAAATGAACACTCCTGCTGTTCAAACGCTTGATTTGAACCCAAGTTTGATTCAGCCCCCCTCCCCTGCAGCTCTCCTTTGACATCGTATTTTTTGGCACGGTGAATTGCTCATCAATGTTAGCATCAGCGTGTGTGCTAGCGGCAGCTGATTAGCACTCTAGCTGTGTTGACTTTCGGGATTAAAAGATGACAATTAAATGATCATTAAATGAGTAAATAATTACATTTCATTATTTAATTAACTATTTTTTAAAACTTCCGAGGAATCATTTGCCCAGCATTTCACCTGCGCCCTTGACTGGTATATGACCAGTAAACTACTGTTAATCACAATACACTGGATGAGCCGTGGCTTGATTTCGTATGTAATCTGGAAGTAACGCAACACAAAAAAGACAAAATGTGTCTGTTTATTTTAGTATTTGTTGTGAAGTCCATTCTTTCCATCTTAACGCATTTAAGACTGCGACTCACATCTCAGCTAAAACATTTAGTAGATTTAGTAGCAGAGCAAGAAATGCTGACATTCTAATACAATTATTATGAGAATATTAATAATGCTGATTATGATCTATACAGTAAGCTGTTTAATTGGTCTCATGCCCACTGGTGAGACTTACAAGCTGTTTTACATCAACACACTGCTGTCAGCCAAAGGCAATTGCTGCTCTGACAGTTCAGGCCGCAGGGACACAGTGGGGAATGGCGAGGTACTTAAAAATCCCTCAGCTTTAATTTATGCTATACAAAAGTTCAGAGAAATGAGATTCTCTGCACCACAGGAAGTGGTGACTTAGTGATTATTTGAGCCATTCTAAGATGCAACAAATCCATATTTACATTCACTGTTTAACAGCACCTGTAGCAGCAATGATGTAAACATGAAACAAAGTATTTAGGTCTTCTGAATTTTGCTAAGTCGTAAACATTTGAAAATTACTAAACCGTATATTTAAGCACACCAGTGTTTCCAAAACATGTACATAGAAAAAACATACCCCTCCAAATAATACACATCCTTCGGTATCCTCTTCTTGCTGAACTCATACAGTAGAATCATATATACAATAGTATATATCGAATTAATTTAATATTTATATATATATATTTTTATAAATGTAATATTAATATTAGTATATTAATATTAAAAGATTCAACACGTTTAGCTTTGTACAAAGTAATGCTCGAATTCCAAACATGTTATTTCACAAAATAATAGCATTTTGACTCATTGATAAATAAAAACGGGTGCGTTAAACGAATCACAACTTTGAAATGTTTGTTGGAGAGTCTCTCAAGGTGGATTGTGGGATTGATGACACTCTAAAGCTACAGTGCTCTGGCCGTTAGCATCGCGCTAGCTTCACGTTAGAGGGTACACGCGTTCATTCTTTGCCTGTGAGAAATATGTGAACTCACTTTGAATGTTATTTGAGTATTTCATTTAAAAAAGGGTTTGCTTAGCCCAGTTTGGGAGCTACTGAAGTGAACCATTCATGGCTGTTTTGTCCCCAAAAAAAACCTTAAACACTGTGACTCTGTGGTACTATATCAAAACTGTGCTGTTTGTTTGAGCATGTGCTATCTTAAAGACGAAAGAGCTCCCTGTGGAAGCTTCAGAAGATGTTGTTAACTGTGAAGAACTTATAAATAAGAGCTACAAAAACAGTGGCACCTTCCGAGGATCCGAGTCCACAATACTTCTGATTGTAACACAATATAAAAAACATGGCATGGCCCAGATGCTTTTAACATTAGGATATCATACTTAACCACACAAGCAAACAAGAAGGGCCATTTTCAGACAGGTGACCAGGTGTCCAAGGCTGTTGGGCTGAATTGGAGGAAACTCTGAATGGCTGAACAATCTCTTTAGCGTGTCACAGATTTGGCCTCTGTGTGGGAGTGGCTTAAATAAAAACAAAAACATGATGTCACTCCTAGTGTTTACCAGAAACTCTGTTAAAAACCTGAGAAAGTCATAGTCTAATTCCAGCTAACAAGAAACAGTCTCAGAACCACAATGTTATTCTTACGTTGTTAGTTAAAGGGTTTAAAAACGCTACAGAATTTAAAAACGTTTGAATACTGTCCTTATAACAAAAGCAATAACGTTAATACGATGTCTAAAAGAACAGGACATTGTGGACATCCCTAGAACGTTTTTTGCTATTTAATGGAAACGTTAGAGAAACCTCCTTACAGAAATGCTTAGCTGGAATGACTTGACATTTTAACAGTTTGTTCTAAAATTAAAGCACCACGGTTTGTTTGGTGCCATCAAAACAGAATAAAACAACTGTCCATTCCAACAGGAATTCGATCAAAACAGGCTGGCATTTTGGAATTATCCAGATATCTAGATATTACATCACTGTAAAATAACAGGAAACCATTTTGGAGAACGTCTAGGTATCGTGAATGGCCGTTCTCTGGTGGAACTTATGTTTCTGCCAGACTGTCAATTATTCCTCCAGTAACTCCATCATGAGGCA
Organism: Botia almorhae; assembly: GCA_036877575.1. Lineage (NCBI taxonomy): Eukaryota > Metazoa > Chordata > Actinopteri > Cypriniformes > Botiidae > Botia > Botia almorhae. The sequence continues at coordinate 8,377 of JAZGTJ010010181.1, read as the reverse complement.
AAATCACTGAAGCATCTGTTATGCTATATATATATATATATATATATATATTTAAATTACTCTGAGTTTTTATTCATTTTAAATGACTCTAGGGGAGTGGCTGTGTCTCATGATTTAAACTAAAATACAAGCATTATTTAAAATGAGCTTTAATTTAATGTATCTAGTACTGGCGTCAAGCTAAAATGTCTGTCTGTTACAGACCACTTAACCTGCGTTTCCTCAATGATGATGGTGCGGTCACAGAGACCTGCCTGACACTAACAGCATGTTTAAAAAATTAAACCCAGCTAACAGAGAAAGTTCTCAGAACATTTGCTAATGTTCTCTAAAAGTTCTCTCAGAGTTATCAAAACCATGCTTGCAGTAACGTTAGTGGAACTTTTTAAGCATTATATATCATATCTATACAAAATGTTATTCTTAAGTTGTTGGTGGAATATTTTAAAAACTTTACAGAATTAAACAAACATTTAAATAACATTCTTATAACCAAGCATTCCTAGAACTTCAAAACTATAACATTTTTGTTATTTATTGAAAGCGTTGGGGAAACTTTCTTACAACCTAAAACAGTTAGCTGAGAAGTCATTTTCAGTTTTAAAACTCAATTACCGTGTCACTCTAAATCTCTAAAGTTTGAATGCTTCAGACACTTTTTCATGATTTAACACTCCTCCTGTTGAGCTGCTTGGCTTTCACTTCTAGCATGTGTGTAAAATTAGACCCCTATCATTCTTGAGATACAAACGGTTGAGTCACATCAGTACTTTGGATATTTCCACTCTTCTCTCTGCCTCTGATGTGTGTGTAAAAAACCCACAGCGGAGTAAAAGTGGAATTCTACATTCTAGCTCCACTTCATGCAGTCGGCTCACCTGTGTACAGAGCACAGCATGTCGCGAACTGAATGAATCTCACAGTCAAATATCCAAAGTTATAAGCTTAAAATGATTTGTGTGAAAGCTTACATAAGCTCCTGTGACTGTGTTTTTGGCCTTTTTGTATTTGTTTACGTAATCTCTGATAACCTCAAGGTCTGCTGTGAAAACAAACGCTAAGCAAGCAGTTTCGTCAAATCAAACAGTTGTGGCTAACTGCTAACTGTGGCTAGTTGTGTCAGAATTGTGGGGAACACTTATTGCATGTATACCGCAGACTATACTGTACTTTCCGTATGTGTATGTATTCAACAGTTTGCTGTCTTTAAAAACAAAGCAACGCATGATGAATTTTGGCAGAAATGAGGAAAAAATAATAAATGAATAAAGAGTTTTAAGAGGTGAGCAGATGAATTATATTATGTGTTAATTCTGAAATTCTACAACTGGCACGAACGCAGCATAATGTAAGCCAATGGAGGTATGCAGGCTTTTACAAGTAAATAATAAAAATTGAAGTAAAAAATGTGTACTGTATTGTTTACCAAAAGGTGTGGGGGGTGAAACCAGATGAGGTTTACTTTATCCAAACTCTCTCTCTCTCTTTTTTTCTAAGGCACAGATGCATGCACACACACACACACACACACACACACACGATTCACTTAATGTAAAGACTCACTGAAGGAGTCCACTGTTTCCACTTTTATTTTCCATTGCATAAACAAACCTGTTAAGAGCAAATATGAAACCCATCTTTAGTAAAAACACAGCATGAGGCTCTTGAAAGCACGAGGTGAAAACAGGTAAACAAATATCTTATGAACGACTTCATACAAATCCAACCTGGCCATTGAATCTGCTTTTGACATCCATTAATTGTCAGCAGATAATTCACGAAAAAGTCATTTCTCTGTGAAAACATTTAGAATTTAGTTTTGGGGGGTAATATGTCAACATCCACAATCTGCTTTACATTACAAAAAAATTTGCCCCGCGCAGGCGTCCAGCTATAAAGTTTGCTTTGCGTGTATTTAATCACTCTGCTGAGCATGAGGGAGTGTGTGTGTGTGTGTACAAACGGCACACAGTGCGGTTCATACAGACATTAAAGCTCTTTCCGTGTGGAAAGTGCAGATCAGCCTCAACATACAGTATGTGTTTTCATACAGCTTCACCTTTCAGCTCATGATGTGAGTTGCTTTCATTGTCTTGTTTTCATTTAACTAAATGTAAATACCATAACACAGCCCTCGTGTCCCTGAGCTCATAAATTATTGTGAAAAATGGCCATTTTTTTCACACACACACAATGAACAGGCCACCCTCTCTCTCTCTCTCTCTCTCTCCTCCAGCTGTTATGTAACCGAGATCATTATCACCTATATCTTTAAAGTCACGTGAGCGAGGGGCGGAGCTACACCGACTCCTCGGTTTCCTTCTTGTTTATGGCTACTGTTGTCACGGTGACAGTTGTATCTTTCTGTCTCTGGGTCTTTAGTGCTTTTATACTCTTGGCTTGGTGTTTCTAACTAGCTCTCGAGGGATATTGAGTTTCTGTGTTTTTCTCCATACAGCACTGTATCTGACACCCCCCACACACCCCCCCCCCCTTGGTTTTTGCACTCCATTTTTCCAGTTCACACTTCAGATTTTTCCTAATTATAATTTAATGAGCACTGAAAGAAATTAAATACAGTTATGAAACACACTGCCTTTGTCAGGATTTATAATAGCAAACTACATTTGTAATTGGTTTGAAGACGCCTGAATGACGTTTGTCCGTGTAAAAGTGGCTATAACGCCAGAGAACTGCCGTACGGTTGCTCAGATCTCGGCTTCCTTGTAAGACTTTGGGGAGATTTTTATTATTACAGTTTTCCCAGCAGGAAACGCTCTCAGAACGTTGGCTAGCGTTCTCTAAAAGGTCTGTGAAAGTTATTAAAAAGCATTCTTGCGGTTACCTTAGCAGTAACATTTTTGTAATGCTATACATCTCATAAATCAAAACGTTGTTAGTGGAACATTTAAGAAACATTACAGACTTCCAAAAATGTTTAAATAGCATTCCAAAAATGCTTGAATAACATTCCTATAACCAAGCATCTGTCTGAAAAACTGCAGGTTTTGAATGTTTCTAGAACATTAAAAAAAACCTTTTTTAACATTTTTGTTACTCAATGGAAACATTATGGAAACATTCTTACAACCTAAAATCGTTCACCACAAGCTGCACTATTGGAAATATAATTCATGTCTACAATACATCAGTGTAGTGATGAGTGTATAACTATTGTTCTTACTTTAGTGGGATATTTAGATCATTCACATGCGCTGGTTATACACTGCTGTGCATCTCTGAGAATGTTTTTTTAGCAACCAAAATTGGGTTTGTGGTAACACAGGGGAGTTTATTTAGAATCGAGTTTATTTACCTTTTAGAGTTGAGCCCAATCCTTGGGGTGCCACTTTATTCACATCCTGGTAACTAGCCGGCTGAAGTTTCATTGGATCTGCAATATGAGACGCAGAAGTGAGTCCAAAACAATCGGATGGTAATGAAGTCATTAGGGAAAATTCAAATGTAATATAACTTAAGTATAAACTATAACGCAGTTTTATGCAAATGTATGCAAAACTCACTGATCTAAAAGCTGCAATCTGTAACGGTTAAAAATAAACAAGAAATCAGTTATCAGAGCATGTGCATAGCAGATCTGTGTGCAAAATGGTCTTATACCTAAATCCTTGATTCACAACAGTAAGCTCATAATAATGACTATTAAAATTTAAGCTGTCGGGTTCAATTTTCCAGGAAACATCAGCTTGACTTTTTGATTTCAACATACGTAAGGAAAAGTACGTAAAGTAACCTGCAGTTTTATGTTCCAAACAGAGATGGCGACAGAGAGGCAAAGGTTATGAATTGCAGCTTTAAAATATTCCAAGGACATGGAAGTAAGACCATACAGATAGCAGCTCACTGGCTAGTACACACGGGCCTCACAGGGCATTGTGCTTGTGTTTTGAAAGAAAGGGGGAGCACAAGAGAAAGAGGAAAAGAATGTGAGAAAAAGTGCAGAGAGAGAGAAGGTGGAAAAGCAGCATGTGGGTATCAGTGAGATGGCCGGACAGGACTCTGTTGTAAAGAGTGTTAGCACAGAGCCGAAGACCCTGTTTTGCAACAGTATGATTATAATAATGATTTACAATTTGAGTGGTCAGGTCTGATTTTGCAGAGAAATGTGAACAGAAAGAAGATCCGGCTACTATATCACATGACCAGGTGCTGTAGATGATGCAGCATTGTAGCTTGTTATTTCAAATTTAAACTTACATTTACATTTAGATTTACATTTAGTCATTTAGCTGACGCTTTTATCCAAAGCGACTTACAAATGAGGATAAGGAAGCAACTTCAAATACAATAAGAGGCAACTTGTCATTCCCCGTTAAGAAAATTACTCTGAAAGCAACCTGCAATTTTATGTTTCAAACAGAGAAGGCGACAGAGAGGCAAAAGTTACAAATGCAACTTTAAATATCCTTAAAACAACCTCACTCAGTTTCTTACTTCACAACAGGCGTTTTTGCAGCGCATAGCAAAGCGGGGGAAAGTTGTGAAAGCGGCTCAGCAGAGCGAATCTGAAAGTGGTTTTCTAGGAAACGTTTTTCAGGGTGTTCTTTGCCAGCCCTGTTTAAATGAGTTTTTGCGTCGCCCCTGACGGAGCCAGAACGTGCTTGTTTTGAAATGTGCAGAGTGAAAGAGCTGTGCAGCTTGTTTGGGCATGGGGCCCCACAACACCCCTGCGAGCGAGGGCCCCAGCAACACGCCCCTCCCACCTCTGAGGAAAGACAATCCGAAAGGACCTTTCTGTGCGAGAGCTGTGCTGTTTTGAGCAGAAGAAAATGTGACTACTCCTCTTGTTTACTCTCTGTCTATCCGTCCCCTCTGTGATATGAATACTATATTCTGATCGTACCACACGGCTCTTTTAATCCTCAGTTTCTGATTGGCCCAGTGGGGTGACATCATATCCATAGAAGTTTATTAAAGGGCCTAAAAATACATGTGAGAAAAACAGCCTTGCTTTTTACAGCCTTGCTTTTTTTTTGCTTTCTGCCCTGGAGCGGCGCCCACAATGTACTGTACACTCTGTATTTGAGGGTGTTTACTGCACAGATAAAGTCACGTGACCCCACATCCAAAATAGAACATTTTGCTGTGTCTCAATGGTCACTTCCACCTACATTAGATTTTTTATATCGCCTCGTTTTATTTTTAAAGGTAATGAAAGGGAAAGTGCAAAAAAACACTGAGAACAGAAGCAGAAAAGTCCTTCTGGGCAGTCACCATTCAAATGTGATGTGCTTGGCAGTGAAGGGCTACGAATGACACAAAACATACCAGTGTTTTCTTCTGCCTCAACTACATAGACAGATACGTACACAAACACCGCTGTCTTAATCATTAACTTGTCCAAGAATTGTTTTGAGGGCTGCTGTCACATCAACATCAATTAGCAAAATTAAAGCTCTGCAACTATTATTAGCTTAAAAAGCTTTAATGGTCATAATATTACCAACGGTTGGAAGTTGGACTGTGGTCATCATATGTGAGTTAGGGTAAGTTAACATGACAACATTTTTAACCAAAAAAACAGAAAAAGGTTTGTTTGGCTGTTCGTTTACACGACAACTACATACTACCTGTTGTAATCAGATTTTTTGTAAGCGTGTAACACGCTTACATGACTTCACACAGCATCAGCCTATTAAGTGTAACCAGATTAAGACTGCGCATGTAAACACACACATTGTTCTAGTTCTGACCCTGTGACCCTTTATGTGACCCCCTGCTTGTTAGAAATCTAGTCTGTGTTGTCTCTTGATTGTCTTTCTGTCTGTTTTGGGTATAAAGAGACATTTTACAGAATATATTACTAGAGATTAAGCCTAAATGCATGACACTGTTACGTCAGCGCAACGTCAATAACATCAGCCAGATATTTTAAACAGGGTTTTATGTTCTTAATGGTGCAATTATAAACATGAGAATAGCAATTTACTAAATTAATTAGTATTTTTAAGTGTTATAAACACTTTTTATAACAGGTGTATAAACAAAATAAAAAAGACATTATCGTGTTTGCAAATTGCACAAGGAGATTGTAATAGAGTGAAATATGGGCGGTTATTAAAACAGAAGTGTATTTCAGAAACATCAATATAAAGCCACATGTTCCAAATGACTGATTATTATAATGGTATTTAGTTTTAAGATATGGCTGTTCTGGGTTTTGTGGGTCTTTTGCCATTTGCACTTACAACATTTTATTTGCAATTATAAACGTGCTTTCACACAGTTTAAGAAATTATAAAGTTATAGAATATTGACAAATGTATTTAAATATTTTTGGAGACTCACATTAAAGGTACACTGCAGTCACAAAGTGGCCTAGAAAAACCTTTTTGTTCTACATAAGATGGCCCGCATTCCTTACGGTGGGCGCCATTTTGAAGTCACATGACCAGCTCTAGCTTGCGATTCAAAACGTCTTGTGATACAAGTTAACGCATTTCAGGCAAACTTAGTACAAACTTATTTTACTCACAAACTTACTTCAAACAACTTACAGAGAATGTCAATTTGCCTTGCATGCTGGTGAAGCTGCAGTAACATGACAGAAACACTATATGTGCTCCAGAGCTGATGGGGGCAGCAGAGAGGTTAATGCTGCATTATTAGTTATTTAAGAAGACAAATAAGAGTAAATCCACTTAATTCATGAAAGAAAAATATTTTCATGTTATATAAAACATTATTTAACCTTTTTAAAATTCTGTAACGCTTTCAAAATGTTCCACTAACAACTCAAGAATATCATTTTGATATATGGACAAATTCTACTAACGCTACTGCAAGAACGTTTTAAATAACTTGGAGAGAACTTTTAGAGAAGATTAGCCAGCTTTCGCAGAACGTTCCAGAACAGTTTGGGAACGTCCGTTTTCAGTTTAACGCGTAACAATGCTCTACTACAGTACAGTTTAAGTGAAGTATATAAGGAACTGAGTTAACTGATCCTGGTTCAGCACCTTTGGAATGAATTGGAACGATGACTGTGAGCCAGACCCCCATGACTCAACATCAGTGACCTTACTGATGCTGTATGAGGCCAAGCCCCCACAGCCATGTTGTAACCTCTAGGGGAAATCTTTTCAAAGTACTGGAAACTGTTATTATTAATGCCAGTGGTTTTGAAATTAAGTGTTCAACAGTAACATACTGTATGTGTGTGCTGTTTGTGTGTTCAAACGCTTGTGGCCATATAGTGTACTTAAACATACTAGGCCATAAAAAACAGTTTAGTATGCATTTAAAGTACGCTACCTTTACTTCACAACAGCTTCACACCAAAGCTAACTGGATCCCAGCACGGATAAATTGAGCATAGCCCTGATTTAGACCTGAAGTTATGACGCTGCATTTAGTATGCAGGGTGTTCTGTTCTACTCTAGGAAGCATGTATGCGTCGCACACTGAGATTCGCTACAGAGACACACAGATGAGGGCGGCTTTTATAAGCAAATCAGCAAAAAACGGCTTTCACAAAACTCTCGAGTAAAACTCTCGAGTCAGGATCTTTATTTAAGGTTTGGACTGTTGTTGTGTAATGTCACACAACACTAAGAAATTCTCTGCAGGCACTTTGGCACAAACGCTCTGTTTCTCTCTGAACTGTGTCCTCGTGTTGTGCGTTCAAGATCTGATTATACGATCGCTAGTTTGTCTGTGGGGAATATGCTTCTCTGCGTTGTATCCATATATATGATAAACCAGTTATTTGTAAGACGTTTTTCAGCTATTTTTTTTTTTTGCCAGGTGTGTTTTGGCTGATTGTAACCTAGGTCACAATAACTCTTGATAATCGTAGCGTTACGCCCAAAACAACACAAGCAGTAGCAGGTAAAACTTTGATTTGAAATGGTGTTTGCCTGGCAAAACTTACTGCCTCGTTTCTGAATAAGGTGGTTGCCAGGTGATTTCTATGTGGTTGGCGGGATGTTCTGAGTGGTTTTCAAGTAAAGCACAACTCTCTTCAACAAGCTGTGTTTAAGGAGCAGTCAGGTCCAGAGCACAAACAATGTGGGGAATATTTCTAACCCTGAGTTTTAGCATTAGTTATATGCTTGCCAAAGCAGGTGCTACTAATGCTTTTATAAAACAACCTGTGTACCTATAAACTTACATTGACAATTAATTTCAAATTCTTGAGACAAATACTAACATACATATCAAAAAACAAACCTTTTAAAGGCTGTTGGACAGTGGTTGGTCTTGTCTGGGTGTCATTTTTGGACAATAAACCCTAGACAGTCCATTTGTAAACTGGAATTGTCATTATGCCCCAATGTGACCAGCATGGATTTTTTTTGACAGCTCACTAAATGTGACATTGCAAATATATATATATATGTGTGTGTGTGTGTGT
>JAZGTJ010010180.1:0-18429 GCA_036877575.1 Botia almorhae | reverse complement strand
GAAAGACTGTATTACCGACAACAGCAGCCTATAACAATTCCTTAAATAGCTACATTACTTCCTATTACAATTAAATAGGTGATTATGCAAAACTTATTTTTTCTTATTCGTCAGTACCTTTTTTGTTAGAGAGTGGACCGACGAATTACACTAAGAAAGTGTATACTAATTTTATGTTGACTATAACAAAGGAAAAACAAATGTGACTATCAGTAGGAAACAGTTACCTGTTCAGATGAGTGATGACGTATTTAAAAACTTCGTAGTTTACGGGAGGAAATTTTCTCACAATTTCCTTAAGCACCTGCAGCCTCTCATAGTGATCAACGATTTCTGGAGAAAGACACATTAAACATCAAGTCATTAGGAGTGAGAACATAAACAAACATTTCAAATATGTGGTAGTACAATGAATAGTTGTCCACAAGAACTGAACATAAAATAAATTCATTTTATCTTTCCAAGCAGTCATTAAAACTATTTCAGCTCAACATATCAAACCCAGAATTCTGGCCAGTGAGGTACAACTCAAGAAGGTAAGAAAAATACAACAGAGATATCTGTAAGTTCCCAGAGAACATCATCCTGGTACTTAAAGTCATATATCTACAGCAGAGCAGATCAGAAATAATGAGGAATACATCACAGGGGGCCGTGGATTCTAGGCAGCGTGCAGAAGCATCAAACGAAAACGCAGATGCATTTAAATGACTACGCCGTCTTCCTTGGGCTGGGATTAGGCATGCGGTGATGGGATTAATATCGAACGCACTTGAAAGCAGCAGAAAAAGAAACGGGGTACGTAGGGAAAAAACTAGCCTTGTAGGCTGTTGAGGCTGAGGTAACACTAGCAGGTCTTTACTTGTTATCATATGTGCAGCAGCGCTGTGTCACCTAACTTGGCTAATTTTGCCTCAGCACCCACCTGCTGAATGTAAAGACGCAAGTGCAAATGAGAGTTCCGGGGAAACTAGTGTAAACAACATGAAAAAACACAGGATACAGCAGGCCTGGGACAACAGTAATATTCAAACACAGGTTTATTTACCTTTAAATACCGCAAATCTGCCAAACAAATCCATCTCCAAATGCTCACCTTTAGCCACCTGACATTTTCATTTGCATTTATTTTGAAGATAGACACTTTTTACAAGAATTTAATAAAAATAAGTTTTAGAATTATAAAACAATATAGATAAATCAATGTTTTTTGATTTTGACATTTTGGAACAAGTCCATAGTTACGAGTCCACCCGTGTAAACTTGTGGGGATATGATTCTGATATTTAATAGAATGACATTCAAACATTATGAAGTGTGAGGATGCCTAATGTTTATTCATAAATGTATATATTCATTCATGTATCCAAACTTCTTTCACAGAATGACAAAACGCATCTTTCAGCCTCTGAAAACAATAAACGTACGGGCAGACATTACTCCACTAAATGAAAGTCTTTAACAGTTTGTAGCTACTGCTCTGAAGTAATCAGCAGCCACAAACTTCACACAAAAGAGGAAGTGATGGAGCACGAGCGAACAGTCGATACTTACTGGCTGCTTCCACTAGCTCTGGGTGGAGACAGTACGGTATGAGGGGGTCGGGAAGGTCGGCGAAAAATGCTTTCAAGGCCCCGGCCACAGCGTTCACAGCTACATCCATCGCTAATAGATCTATACTGTGGTCTGAGAGAGGAAGACAAATACAGTGAGCTTGTGTGGCAGACGGTTTTATCCAAAGCAACTTACATTGATGCCTTGATGTTACACATTTTATTAGTATGTGTGTTCTCCGGGATTTGAACCCACAACCTTTGCGTTGTTAGCGCACATTGAGCTACAAAAACACCTGAAAGTGTATAACAGCTTTTGTCTGGGTTGGTAGTAAAACATCTTTAACTGAATTTAGCAGAAGCAGAGACCAGAATAAAGGAGAAAGGAGAAAAGAGAGAGGCTGTGGTAGTCAGTTTAAGGTGAAATGACAGCTGTCAGAACAGATCTTTGTAAAAGCACTGAATGAACACAAGAAGAGTCAAAAGCAGATAATTCACAGATTTGTGGGGATGAAGAAGAGAGAGAGACTAATGGCTTCAGGCCAGCGTGCACACTGATGTCTGCAGTGGCTCTTTTGGGCGTTCGATGGCTCACTGAGTGAATAATCTGGCCACTCGGCTGAAGATTTTCACCCACTCAGCTGCACAGCTCACCAGCTCGAGATGACAGTATCTGATCTAAAAGATGTATGATAACAGCCTCTAATTCATTTGGTCACATAAATCTATTTCCTGGGCACATATATTGTGTGACAGTAAAAATGTGAAGTAGTTTCACTGGGCTGTCGACAGGTTTTGTTATTAACACAAGAATAATGGAGAAACACAGAGTACTGTAAAAATATCAAGGGTACTGCAAAGTCAAAAGGAGGAAGAGCTTGTTGCTAAGGGGTGTTGTTAGGCAAAACATGAAGTTGTTTATGCGTTTAGTTTCGTTTGGCTAAGCATTAACAAGCGTGTGTATATCAGCTCATTTTTACAATGGCTCATCCAATCTTAGTTAAGAAAAACGAAACTATTATAAAACAGTTTTACTGTTATGTTGTTAACTTGTAAAACTCATGTATTGTCATAATGTTATGTCATAAATTCAGTTATCCGTGTGGTATTTGTGGTAGGCTGTACCATACCTTAAATTTTCAACAAAAATAACTACATCGACCTGTAACTGCCTCTATATTTAGAGTGCTGTGCTGATTTAATTTTCACTTTTGAAATGAGAATATTACTGATCACTGTAGTGTGTAACAAGATTTAAGGAAAGCAAAACATTTACTGCACAAACTAATAACTAGTGGCAATCACAGCTTGATGTACTTCAGGAGCCACAAATGTCACATCTGTTTTCATAGAAATGGTCCATTTGCAATGTGACAGATTATAATAATGTAATTTAGTGTTTTTTCTCATTTGGAAGATGAAGACTTTTATGCTGCTGAATGGAGGTATTGCTGTTTAAATTCAGACTCCACCAATCTAGAAAGTGTATCAAGAGTTATAAAAGGGGAACATGGTAATATTTGACTCAGTTTTGTGGTTTGGTGACTAAAGTTCATTTATATCGAGATTCAAATCTCATTGGTCGTAAACTCACACCAATTTACAGTATATTAAACATCAAATTCTATGTTCTGATTGGAAAATTACTTGATCACCAAACAAATTACTTACCAACCTAAATATTAAGTATAGGAAAGTACCCTATTACAAAAAAACATAATTATTTAAAATAAACCATGATTTACTGGCAAACCAAATAAACTTAAGGGTCTGTCTTTCTTGTGAATACTGTGGTGAGAATTTCTCTTAAACAAATTAAACCAAAATTCAAGAGGTGACGATACCCAACCACTGTGTGAGGGCAACAAAACCAAATAAACAAGTTAATCATTCAACAAAGTGTATTGGAGCCCCCATCTATCCAATTTATGAAATCTGTCTCTACATGTCTCCTAGCAACATATTATCAAACACTCGAAAATGAAGGCTGATTTCCCACAACGCAGAGTTAACATCAGCACGTACCCTGGTCGAATTGTTTCTGGATGTTGTCTTGATCTGTCTTGTTTCCATTCACACGATAAAGGCCCTCTGTGGTGAGACCTGCAAATTAAGAGCAACATGATTAAAATCAATCTAAAAAAGGTTATATGATGAATCCTCAGTGGAACAAAGCAGTTAGTGGCAGTGAGCTCTAAAAAAGCAACCATATAAAAAAAGACACAGTTATAGGTTGCTACTGTTTCTTATTAAGCAGTGTAATTTATAATGCATTGCTTTCCATAACCTTTTGATTTGAAATAAGCAAGAATTCGTTATTGAGCAAGTACATAACAGATCAGTGTTTATAACATCCTTTGAACACTTTTACCCACATTCCCACCGGTAAATTTACAATAATAATTTATATTATTATAATTTGAGCTGTCAGGTTTGATTTTATAGAAAACGTCAGTTTGACTGTCACACCCGTAAACAGAAAAAATTGCTGACTATTATACTGCATATGTTGATGCTAAGGATGTTTGTAGCTTAAAATTAGCAGCTGCTTAAAATTTAAACATCCACATAAAGAAAATAACTTTTTAAGTAACTCGCAATTTTATGTTTCCAACAGAGATGGCGCTAAAGAGGCCAAAGTAAGGGATTGCAGCTTTAATACTCTGTATATATCACAAGTGTATATAAAACTGTTTTCCACAACACAACATTATGCAAATGCAGAAGTGCTTCTAAACCTTCATGTCACAGAATGGATCCTTTCCTCCAACCTTTGCTCAAATATTTAAAATCATGCACTCAACCACTGTAAACTGGGCCACTGAATGGATGAGTGGACATAAAAGTAGGCCAGTCATTCAGATAATAAAGCAGAATTCAACCCACAGTTCCCTGTTCCTTGACAGATAACACAGTTTGTGTCTCTTATTTTCATTTGGTCTAATCTACTAAAGCCCTTTCATCAAGCTAAAGATAGCTCTGTAAAACTGCTCCTGTGTAGGTCTGTGGCGCCGACATGAACACAGAGCCCCCACAGTCACTGTTGAAGTATTGTGGGCTGCTAACGGCTTCAAGTCTAAACCACTGTGCATTCTTGAGATGCTCAGAGCCGGTTCCTCCTCCAGAGAAGTGGGAGGCTACAGAAAGGTCTGTTTAACTCTTGCTCAGGCGCAGGTGTGTGGTGACGAATGTGGGCTGGTTTACTGCTCGCGTGAATCACCTGTTTCCCCACAAACAGGCTAGAGGTGTAATAGAACAGAACTTTGGAAAGATGCTATTTTAAAGTCTTTTTAAAATGCTATTAAACGTTTTAAACGGAGTTTATGGCTGGAAAAGATAGTCCTATAATACGCAATATTTTAAATCTGAAATGCTGTTTTCAATATATCGGTTCATGTGTTTGAAGCTAAATACAGTTAAAATCTAGTTAAAAGGCATGTTTTCAAAATGGACGTAATTTCTTGCGTAGTCAATCTATCGCTAGTTATTCCTGAGAAACTATATCTGAACTCAGGACAACTTGTAACTTGTTGTGTGATGTCACTGAACTAAAACTGTGGGCATGTGTGCTATTGGAGGCCCACAGATGACTCACAGAGATTAAGTGATGGTTTAGCGCGGTTAGCATGCAACGTTGTGGGTTTGGATCCAGCGTTTGTCAGGCCTGTCACGGGCCTGGTGGTGTTATGCTCAGCCTGTCACTGTGAACCGAGTGTGAGCTCACCAGCAAGTGCAGGAACGCGGTGAGACTAACCGCACCGTATTATGTCAAACTCAAAACTTGTCAACCTGCTCAGGAACGTGTCAGCCACAGCTTATTTCGGCGATAAAGTGCAGCACAAACATTAAATACTAAAATTTTTACGTTCCTTGACATGTAGCCAGTCAGGTGACCCACTTTCTAAGAATTATTTGCAGTGAACAGTAGAAACAGGCTTCAGCCATTTAAAATGACTTAAGTTAATGTGGCCACAGTAGCTGTACGGACATATTGTACATGTAAACATCCCATTATACAACACAAATGAACATGCATAAATGTTTTTACTACATTTTCAGACCTTTATGTTTTGTTTTTCAATATTATGTCATGTCTCTGTAATTTTATTCCATGTCAATCCAACTGAATAGCACTCAATGTTACTCAACCTAAACTACTTTCGTACTTAAGTTGATAATAACATGTAAAACTGTGACACACCAAACTGAAACATTTACACATTTTACAACACTTATTTGTATGTGTTTGGCATTAACTTGTGAAAGTAATTTCAGATGTGATGATCTTATTTAGTCACATGCAGCGGAGGAAGGTTGATGTCATAGGTGTCGAAAACAGGAAGCAGCACCAAAGGAAACGATCTTAATTTGGATGCACATCTATTGTCCCCTCAAAGCCCGTCCCATCCACCACTCGACTTTATCTGGACCTCCTCATCAGCACATTACCATCATGTACGGCCTCAGAGACAACAAAAGGTCACCGCGATACAGGAAATCGCACACATTACCGTGACATGGGAAATGTCAAAATAGACCACATGTGCAAAAACAGGCCATAAATCAAAACACTCTTATGGAAATCCAAATGTACGCTTCATTTACCAGCCTGATATATTAGTACTTCTCCATCAATAGAGCCATTTCATTTCCACCCTGGCTTGAAATTAACTGACACAGGGAACACAAAAGGTCCGTGTGGTAATGAAGCCTCTGTCATTGAGAGCTGCCGTTTATCTCCAGAACGCCTGCAGGTGTTTTGCACAGCAGGACAGTGGACGGTATTACAAGAAAGGTGCACTGCACCCAGACTCCGCCTATCTGATGCTGCATTATGGGAACAAATACATCAACGTCAGGTTGTTTGTGACCGTTTTAACACAATGAGCATTAGACTAGACTCTAGATTGGTCTGCAGGAAAAAAGCAATGCAACTGATAAAACGCAACTAGCCATACAATTGTACACAGTTAGAATAGTAAATAATAAATAGGCTTTTAAAAGGAAGAAATGCATCCCATATCATTAGCTGCTGATGTGACGGGCCAGTCAATGTCAGTATTTTAATACAATTCATGTCACTTGGTTTATTCTAGACAAAAATAGTGAGATGCCAACATGAACAGGCAATGTGAAAATTACATTACCCCCCCAAAACACAGTGACAAAACTATACATGGTCAAGAGACAGGATTAAACACAGTGAGGATACGCATGGTGATTGTGGGGCGATGTTTTGGCTTCTAGAAGCATATAACCAAACCAAGGCATGTATACCAAGTTATGCATTCTGTCAGTATGTGTGATTCTTGGGAATCAAACCCATGACCTTTACATTGCTAACGCAATGCCCTTCCTATTGAGCTACAGGAACACAATTGTGCATAGTGTTGGGCCTTCAAGCAGTCCATGCAGTCTGATTTTATAAACATATTTATTTAACTGCTCTAGAATATAATGGCAAATGTCACGCTCTGTACTCATGTAACCATGATGTCTGGAAGGGGTCGTACATACAAAAGGTCAAAGCTCGAGGTCAGTGCCTCTACAGTGCATGTCTATGTAGAATCACTGTTCCTGCTTTACTGCTGGACAAACGTCACGCCGGGACCTTAACCTTTTCACCGAGCTTCTTTTATAATGCAGTCATCAAATCTGTTCTGAAAAGGGTGTGCCTGCGGAGGAACGCACCAGGGATGGGCTGCTATCAAACGATTCATATTTCCACAGAGGCCTGTATAAACAACCCAACACGGAATGCTATTCCCGGCGCTATTCCCGTTTGATATGCAACACCTTGTCTTGGGAACTGCCACTTTGTGGTTTTGAAATGTCTGAGCATCTTAAAAGGAACAATTTGCTTTAAAAGCAAATGTTTTGTGGTTTTCCTTCGAGGTACACAGATGGCACCTGCTCTGTTTTACAGTGTATAAACTTGCACAGCTTGAATGAATAAATTAAATAAATACTGCATTTCAATACATAAAACAGCATTAGCTCTGTGCCAAACATAATGAGATGCTTACATAGAAAGCATTATAAAGCACAAGACTTCACAAAGAAACTAGGGCACCATTGTATGTATCATTCACAAACAGGGCAATCCCACAATGCACTGCAACACAGATATTACATGCTGTAGTCCTGTCTTTTAAATTAAAGAGCCTCTGAGTTTTAATTTCACTCAGGCAGCTGCCTATATAGGTGGCACACAGCAAGGCAACATATTAGGTGTTGGAACAGAGCTTGGGTCTTCAATAACTTGGTGTGCCTCCTGAATAATTTTACAGCCATCTTTCCAGTACGACCGTACTCATTCAAATCAAAGGACATTACTGAAGATCTTGAGCTTCAGATGCTGATGCTGAACCAATATGTGCATTCACTTGACACCATCTGCTTAATTATTCTGCACATACTGCGCACCCCCACAGCAGAGTTCATGACCAAATATCAGGATCCGCAAATAGAGATGGAGAGAAAATGCTTTTCTATAGCAACCCCCATTTGTCAGCACAGACACATGGTGAAGAAACGTTCCATGAGATACAGTATGATTGTGTTAGCAGGGGGCAAACGCAAGTCTCAAAGCTATTGCCTCAGCGTTCCACTAACACAAGATAATAAATCAGCAGGGGGAGGTGTCAACTCGCATGCTCATTCAGGAAATCGCTTTAAAAATACACCAACCCTTATTAACCTTATTCCTCACAGGGTTTCAATAAACTTAACAAGGTTTAGAAAATAAGGTAAGGTCAGTGTTGATCCTGCGACGTCAGACGTGAACCTTCAAAGGCCAACAATAGCGTCACTTGAAGTTTCTCCTTCTTCAGATCTCTAAACAAACAAAAGCTTCTCTGGAAAGCGCTTGCAGAATGTCGAGATGGGCAGAATCCAAGTCGAGTCATCAATTTCCACACTACTGTGATAATAATTGCCCTTCCCCACAGCTCTCCGCTTCTATAAATCAATGCAGCAGATGCGAAGTCGAATATTTCGTGTATTAGCTCTCCTTTTCATTTATTTAAAATCCCATGCTAGAAAAAATGCACCAACGATGCTCGTTTATGAGTAGGTGTGGATGCAACCTGCAGGAAAAGCAAAGCGCGGTTGGATGTTTTGTCTAAAACAAATCTCTGTAATCTCTGCTACACTTTTAGATAAAGCTGTGTCATCAAAATCTATGTTTTTTCCATAAACACTGAGATGTCTAGATTCCAGAGGCAAGCAACTGTATAAAAGTTTAAAATTAAGCCCTGACATATTTAGTCATGCTGAGTTGACAGCGGTGTGACTGACGTAAGTGCTTTCAAAATAAAACAAGTCGAATCTAAGTTGTGAGCGCAGCAAGCTGCTTGTTATCAAATGAGGGTGGGTTTGCGTGTGTTTAGCCCCATGAGAAATTCATGGCAGTCGAGAGGATTTAGCCGAGCTGAGTGGCCTTATCTACCGCCTGCAGCTAAACGGCACCCCCTCGCAAGGCCTTGAGAGCTACGTGGCATAGATTTAACAAAGAATATCTGCGTCGCAAGACACGCGCAAACAGCGCAGGTACGCGGCGCGTGGATGGACGTGGATTCTGATATCATAAAAATAAGATAGCTGTTTTAGGAGCATATTCAGTAGGCCAGACAAAACAAAACAAAAGAACACAAAAAACAACAAACCGCACTCAATTATTTAGCACCAATTATCAAAAGACTGAGCACGAGTCTGCCGCAGTGACACGGTTTAGGGTCTGCGCTTAAGGCAGTGATGCATGTGTAATGCGTCGTCTGGATTTTGTCAGATGAACTGTGGTCAGTGTGTTCATGGACTAACCAGCATACCCAGGACATCTGTCCTTCAGCAAACAGTGATGGCATCAGTCGCTCCAGCTCATCTCTAATTAATCACCAACAGACGGGATATGCTTAAAAATAGTTGTTTTTTAAATGCACAATTGCGTAATCAGCGGTAGAGAGCCTATCCATTTGAGAAAAATATTATTTACAATTCATTTATCACATTGGACATGGTAAATGTATTAGGTCGCTTATGTATACAGAAAATTTGCATACTGTGCTCAGTATACAGCACGGGCTGCTGCACAAATAGCAGGCACTGTGGCATACTATCTGAAACACAGTCATAACTTTCGGTAGATTGTGCCAAAGAAATGGCAAACAAATAAGTTTAAATGTTGCGAATTCCATGTGGAAACAAGGACATTAGCCCTGAACAGACACCATCAGGCACTTTAGGAGTGCCAGAAGTTTGCAAAAAAAAAAAAACCTTTAAGCACATCAGCTCCTTCCATAGTTTCTTCATACACTAACTCACAAAGCCTACGGCTTCATCACCCGCCCGTTCATTACATTTTCTAAGACACGCTCAAAGTCTATCTGCACTGCCTGATGTGTGCAACAGCCTGTCAAAGCCAAGCACTTCTGACAGTCCCTTCCCTCAAGCATGACAAGCAGTAGCAGACCAAAGGGAATAACAGGACTCTGCGTTGTCGGACACTTATTGCTAAGCATTCAGCAGAGACCTTGATGTGTCAAAGGAGGAAAAAGCCAGAGTCATCAAACTTTCTGCAACCCTCCAGCAAGATGCTTGTCTACAGTGGGCAGAGCAATAGTCATCAAAGGGCAGAGCAGCCTGGCTCTGCCAAATTTCTGTTCTCTCCTTAATGCTTTTGTTTCATAAAACTAAATGTGTAGGAAGTGACATCATAGGGAGGTGCTTCATTCAAAGCCTGTCCATTTAAACAGATCTAGTCCAAAAGGGACCCATGCAAATACTCAGGGCTAGGGCATTGATATTAACACTGCCATGAGCTCACTATCTTTATCTAAAAGCAAAATGGCAGCATGCTGGGAGAGGGTCACTGACCCCAGGGGAAATGGCAATAGCAATCAATTAATTTCCTGAGGTATTTCCTTGCCTTTCTGAGGGTTAATAACAAGATGAATTCCTACCGCTTGCAGCAAAAAAAGCAGCTAAATAAATCAGGGCACTTAACAATACAGGGCACACCTACTGCACAAACCAAAGCACAAAGCCACACTTTTCATTGACATTGTACACATGTAGGTTTAAGATTATCTTACAGGCATCAGGATTAGGTAATCAACACTACAATACCTGAAATGGGGCAACTTGCAAATCACTTGAAAATACAACATGTCCTGCAGCTGCTCTGTACAATGCTGCTGGTTTGATTTTGTGACATTATGAATATTGTCAGTGCAGGTCTAAGCATTATTATTTTAACACCCCAATTATAATATTGCAGCATGGTAACCAGAGGTTCCACCAAATTGCTAAACATCACACTGGGGTGGACTGTGGTACTGGCCTCCACTGTCATCAAACAAGAAATTAACTTAAATGGCAGAAAGATTCTGAATGCTTCTTACACTCTTTAAAGCTGACCCAATTTTGATTTGATATTTACAGTAGAAGTGACTTCACTACAGTACCATGTAAATGTTTATAAGGGTACAAAAGACTGTGCGAGTATTCATTTACAGGATTTGCATTCTAAATCTATGAAGATTTACAATTTTCTCATTTAAAACACAATACATCATGTTGAGTTGTGATAGTCTGCTGCCCTAGGCCTCAAGCTGCAGAAATGGGGCATGACAATTATTCCCCACTGAGTTAAGTAATCCCTGTGGCTGAGAGGAAGCCTTGCCGTATTGAAAAGCAGGGCTGAAAGGCTAAAGAGTTGTGAAAAGGCTGACTCCTGCATTTCCAGTGCAAGAAAGTCACTTTAAAAGTGCACTATTGCAACAGCATCTTTGGAAAAGCGCAGCATCTTGATTTCGTGACCCTGTGGCAGCGGCTAGTGTGAATGCCTTCAAAAAGTTAAATGACATGAGATGTACAAAGATTGCAGCTATAGAGTGACATGTAGGCATTCTCTCAAATCCTGCATGTCTGCTGTCTAGATAGGAGGCTGTCGAAAACAGTGCTTAGCTAGGTTGCTCACTAGGCTTTCAAACACATAGATACATACAGATCAGAATTCTGACTAAAGAATAAATACACATGTGTGAATGCATTTTTAGACTGCTATTTAAACCACAGTAAGAGATTTACAAACAATTTTCTCTGAATTTGTTATTAGATTATGGCATCATAATGTGTACATAAAAGAATATGCATGAGCAAGCTTTTCCTGTCAAAATTCATCACTTTCTTGAAAAACAGTCCAATGTAGCAGAACAACAGTTCAGAGATTGTCTGTAAACAAACTTCGGTCCTCTTTCAGTCTGCAGCTGTCATAAAATTTTAGTCACCAATTTATTGTCGCACAAACAATTGCAAAAAAAAATGTTTTTTTTCTGTACATTTGTCTGTTCTGCCCGGTTCGGCTGAGTTTACCTACTGCAGCTATAATGTCAGGAATATTAACGAGCCGTACTTAGCCAGGCATTAGCTATTAATTTTACAGCAAGTGGGCTAAAACATACTGAAGGTATTAAGCTGTGTGCTTCTCTGGTACATATCTTATTTCACACTTGGTAACATCCAGGCATTCGTGAGGTAATGTACTGCTAAGTTTACTAATGGGAAAACATACGAGTTTAATCACACGTGTATAGTATGTAGGGATGGGTCGAACTGGTCAACTAGTGCCTAATAACTGGCTCGAAACTGACTGGTTTATCTACATTTTTACATTTTACATACACAATATACAATGTTGTTAGACCGACTACACAATATAAGCCTTACAGACAAGTTGCATCTTTAAATTCAACCTCGGTACAACACTACCCATACACACAGACAAATGTCTTTGGCTATTATATCATGTCTCGCTCTATTTTTGAGCATCCCACCACAAGTTCAAAATATTTAAAAATAGATCCCTGCAATCTGTTCCATTCTGCTCCATCCAGCTATTTTCGAACACCAAAACATACAAATGCCCCAAAAGAAACGCTCCCTATCAAGGTCACATTCACCTGAAAGTGGTTCGAGCAATCTTCCAACTAGCCAATTTTCAAAACGTGTGGATTTATTATACTTTTGGGAAATGCATTGCTTATTTGGCTACATAGGCTGGGAATTCTGTAGAGGATTTTTTCTGACAATTCCTATTGTTTGCCAAGCTTTTGCAGCATTCATATCACATTCATTTTAAACACCCGGACGGAAGAGTCTGCAATGACCCTACCGCTGCTTTTAGGGGACGCAGCTGCGGTTTTATGGTATTTGTGCCTTTTACTGCCACCTTTTTGCTGCATAGCCAGTTCATTCAAGTTATCTGGCTTTTTTTCTATTTGAGTTAAGACCAAAATGAGCCCACAGGGAAGTCTTTGTGTTTGGCTTAGCAACTAGCCCTCAGTCCATGTTGTTGATTTCAATGACAGCTAATGAAATGATGTTGGCAAAGCAACGCCAATTAAACTTGAAATACAGGCTATGATGTTTTACTTATTTTGCTGCCGCACACAGAATTATTTCGACTAGCTTGCGCTAAAACGACTGCATACGTAAAAACATACGAACAAAATCAATTCGTAAGAGTAAAGGAAATGCTTTGTCAAATAAATAATTAGACTAGTTAATATTCAGAACAGCTTTGTGGTCCAACTGAATTGCACAACTGTTTGAAACTGCTTTTAAACATGCCGAAATGAAGCAAGAAGGGATTGTCTGTAAAATACCCCTTTCCCACGGAGCTGTTAAATGCACCACTGCACCCATAGGGAACACATCAAGTAGACAGAAACGCATCTAATTTGCACTCTCTTTGTTGCTGCATTTCTAATAACTGCACAGAATTCCTTTACTTGGACAGGAACATATAATTGCGAAAATTGAAAGATTGTGCAACATCAGCGATCACAACAATTGCGGTCAACTCACCCAATCATTCAAGACAAACAAGAAATCTTGTGACAGGCCTAGTCAGGCCTTTGAAATCACGCTTGGAAATGACACAGCTGGGTTTTGTATATCCTCAGTGTGTGCAGTTTATGGTTTTCTGACCTTATTTCATAGTCAGTGTCTCACATAAACACCAAAATATCCACAACATTTCATATGAGAGTCGCACAGAAGAGGTTATTACTGCAAAGCACCGCGAGGAGGAAAACATCAATGGGGGTTCTCTTCTGTTGGGTAAATGGAGCATCTAGGTCTAAATGAGCCATGAAAGTCAATTAGAAAACATCCATAAAGTCCATTTTCTTCCTAAAAGCTTCTAACGCCACAGGCTCTTGATTTTCAGAACGCAAGCGAACGGTGTGTTTGGAGGAGGGATTCTTTTGGACCAGTTGTGTTTGCCCAAAGAAAGAAATACAGTTAAGTCTGTCATTTCCTCACGGTGCAGGAGAACATGATAAATGGGCGGGAGTGAGGGCTGGCTTGGGGTTTGATGAACCTTTTCATCTGCGGTGCTCTTTGAGGCACAATGCTTTCAAGAAGCTCTTAAACAGAGGCCTCTGATGCTCAGAAACAGCCATGGGCATTTTGTGCCATATCCTCCTATTCCAGCGGACGTCAAAGGAAAATATAACAAGGCCCGAGATATAGTAAAGGTCACATTAGGCCTTATACACACAAAAACTGCCCAGTTTTGACCACGCAATCTTAAACAACTTCGTAACCATGTTACAGCGTTAATTATAAACAACATCGTAACCACATGTAAATGCCAAACCCTCACTTACACAAATTAACTATATATTAGCCTACTAAATGTACAGCGGGCCCATAAAGTATCTGGACATCAATCTATACAATACTCCATTTTGCTGCATTAAATAATAATAATGTAAAGCAGGAAGTAACATAAAAGATCACAATACATTTAAATTATTGAATGATGCTACGCTACAATCCGGAAAAAACACTAGAATCAACAAAGTCAATCCCTCGGCACATTAACTGTTTTCTAAGCAGTATGTGAGATCGGCAAAATTGCACATAGGATCTCTCATTAACATATATCACACAGACTTCATGTGTGCACAGCCACACTTACACAAAGCAAAAGCAGTTTAGCCAGCAAATTTGCCCAGTATTATTCACACCACAGACACTTTGCCCACTTCCAGTACACAGCCATCAAAACCACAAACAGCAGCTTAATAATTTCCCTCGGAAACCACATCACTGCATGTCATCCACGCATGAGTTTTACTGATTCACATCTACTGCTAACCTAAACAGGCGTATGTGGGTGTCACCTGCTCGCTAATAAAACCTCAAGCTATGACAGGTCAGCTTGTCTTTATTGACAGCTGTGTTAGTCAGAGTTTCCATTGAACACTGAATCAGTTACAGAACGTGCTACTGAAGGGCATGTTGTAATCAAACACACCGCCACTGTTAAAAGGCCTCCATCACTGCAGTATGAGATTAAACAGATTGTGTTTAAACTGAACGTCCATCTAGAGTTTTTGATATATGTCAAGTTTGGAATGTCACTTACAGGCTTCATAAAAACAGCAATTTGGCTCTGGGAAAAATTAGATCATCATAATACATAGTCGTAAAAAATACTTAATCGTTTACCAAACTGAAGTACCCTTCTCCCCCGGCCATCAACTTCCTGTTGTGTCAGAATAACTCAGAGTAATGGATTAAATTCCTTTATAAATGATACTTCAACCGCAAGTGAATTTCCTGCGCTTCAGAATACAGACTGCATCATGCTTTCAACGCATGCTGTGCGAGATGCACAGATTTGATGCACAGTTCAAGTTCATTTTACGTATATCAGATCCAGGAAGGAAAATGTGTTAACCAAAGGATGTTTAAATTAATAAAACGAATAGTAATTTGTTACAATAGCAAAACTACTGTAAGCAAATCAGCTTATGCCCACAAACTTTAAAACAAGAACTTGATTATTTGCCTGCAGTGAACTTAATATTATATTGCAACTCATACCAAGCTCAGAATATATACAATTTTCTACAATAACCTGATCTTGAATTGAGATATTTAACTTTAGAAACTTACCTGTTCGTTCAATGTATTCAACACACTTCTCAATAAACAAAGGAATGGGTCTATCGGTAGTGACCAAGTTCTGAAGAGGCACCCCAAAATAGTTACTCTCCCAATTCCTTCGAGTTGGTGGGTACAATGGCTTTGTGGTCTTTGTGGATTTTGTCTGTTCAGAAAAGATGACACGCATATGAATATGCATATTCACACACACACAATGCATATGGACATGTCAACGGTCACTACAAACTCTTGTGTGCTTGCTGTTAGCACGTTTAATACAGAAGAATGTTGGAAGTTAAGTCTGACCTGCATTCTTCTTTATAATCCATATAGCAGTAGTTTAGAAATATATACAATTTATGTTTAGATATAATATATAAATATATATACTAAAATATACAGAAATGTTTTAAATATATACAATTATTTATATTTACCTTTAGGGTAATAATTAAGTAGGTAAGTAAAAATAAGTTGCTAACCTTTTTGGGTTCCT
Source organism: Botia almorhae (assembly GCA_036877575.1). Lineage (NCBI taxonomy): Eukaryota > Metazoa > Chordata > Actinopteri > Cypriniformes > Botiidae > Botia > Botia almorhae. Next base: position 2,418 of record JAZGTJ010010180.1, on the reverse strand, counting down.
TGGTCTTTGGCGTTTTCTTTTTCCTTACTTTTTTATCATCCTGCTCTGGGTCTGATGTGATGGCTGGATTGTCTATCCCTCCTTTCCAAGGATCCACTGGTGAGAGAAGAGGGTCCTCTTCACTTCCTCGGTTGCCCCTTCCTTTCCTTTTCCTTTGCGTTGCAGCCCCACCCTCATCATCACTGACATCCGAATGTACTCGTCTATGATAAGCTTTTGTCTTGCTAAAGAGGATCTTGGAACGATGTTTGTACTTAGAAGGCCTTCTGCCACCCTGAGACTTAGACACAGAGTCAAAGCCGTTCTCCGTATCCCCATGCAGAGCAAGCCCACCAAACGAGTCTCGAATCTTACCAGACCTGCTGTGTGCATCTTCAGGTACGGCATATATGTCATCACCAAAGCCTTTTAATTTGAGAAGAGTGTCCGCAGGCTCTGCATAGTTGTCGGATGCTTCAAGGTCATCACCATGAACCACCATCGGACCGCGTGTCCACCTTGAGCTCCTCATTCCAGCTTCAATGGTCCTCAGGAGGTTAGGATCCAGCTTCTTAACATTGGGTTTGGGCAGCACATTGGGCTTGGGTTTTACTGGGGGAGGCACTTTGTGGTTACGTTCATGATCTCCAACAGGTGTGCTGTGAACCGGGTACTCATTGCCTTCAAGGTCAATTCTGTACTTTCGCTCAGTGGGATTGGGCAGCAGCTGCACATCGTCCCCGATTGGGCTGTAAGGTGGTGGTCCCTCTCCATCATCCTCAGAGTCAGGGTAGTACTGGTAGGCGGGTGAATGGCTATGGGGGGACTGTGGGAAGATGTCGTCACCTGTGCCTGTTCCATCTCGACTGTTATCGAACATAAAAGAGCTCTCGATGTTACTCTTCTTCTCAAGAACCTCATTAAAGAATGGTGTAAAAACCTCCGTCTGCCTATGATACTGGGACAGGGAGTAAAGCGCTGTAAATTTAGCGGTAATTTCCGTTGCAATGTGCTCCCCTTCGGTCATCAGCTCTTTTATCGCATCGTTCTCAAAGAAGTCCGCCTGGCTGTCCGTAATAGCCACCAGTTGAACTGGTATGACATCCTGGACCTCGGCCAAAAATGCCCTCAGCATAGCCATGGAAGACTTTCGTTTTGCTGAGTAAACAAGAATGTACCCATGCACCAATTCGTCCTTTCTAATTCCGATGGAGGAGTGGTATGAGAGCACAGTGACCTGTATGCGTCTACGGCTGTCGCCAATGATCTTGTCAAGAATCAAAGTGTTGATTTGCCCAGGCTGTCCGGCGCTGCAACAGTGCGAGTCCAGAAAAGGTGACAGAATGAGATCCACGCTGAACGGGTCTCCGCACATTGCACACATGACTATCCGCAAATCTGTTTCCGACAAGTCTTTAATGGAGGGTATTGGGCTCATCATGTCAAAATTGTGCTTCAATCCTTCTAACACTGCTCTGAGGGCCTGTTTTATCTGAAACTCATTAAACTTTCGGGGAAAAGTGCCAGCTGGTATATCTACAAATGTACACTGTAGTTTATTTGCAAGCTGTTGGCCCTGATGCCTCAAAATAGGCATGTTTTTGCAAATACTGTCCCTCTGATTTGCTAGAATAAGAATGAATGGCACTGGCTGAGTATATCTGTCCCTTCGGCTCTGGGCAATCTCGGCTCGGATCCGGTTTACGCGGTCACCGATATAATTAAGTGACTCTATAGAGCTGAAGACACAAAAGAACCCATGGGGCTTGAAAGTCGATATCCAGGAATGGTTCAAAAGAATGCCAGAACTGACATCCACAGGCAAAAGCTCCAATTCATAGATTTTCCCATCAAGAGTATATTCATCATCAGTAGACTGAGCTCGAATTTCATTCGCAAGCTCCTGTGCCAGTCCTTCTCGGCCTACGAGACAAAGGTTAACTTTATCGATGTTGGCACTGTTGTAGTAAATATTCGAGCGACCGTGATCCAGCTGAACTAGCCTGTTTGCGAGAACTTGCTCGACTTTCAGATCAATGCAGGCCGTGCCACTAAGGCATGTTTCTTTCGTGGGGTGATAGACAAACCCAATGTGTTTTAGTAAGAGAGACTCCCTGTCTGTGGAAAGCTTCTGGAGAGCTCTGTATCTCGGTTCCTCATTAAGTACTGCATGAATCTCACTCATTTTGTCACAGCTTGGGGTTGCATTCAAATCCAGGTCATAAAACAGCTCTGCGTGCTCAAATAGCATTTCCTGAAACTCCTCTTTGGCCCTTTCAACGATTTCCTGCTGATGCCGACTATAAACATCTCGGCGATCAGATTCAGTGATGTACTTGTATGCCTCATCCTCCATGACAAAACACATGACCTCTTCCCATGGTTGGCCGGGGCTAATGAAATGCACTCGTTCCAGTGTCTTCTTGAATTTCTCCTTCA
>JAZGTJ010010179.1:2479-18432 GCA_036877575.1 Botia almorhae | reverse complement strand
TTATGCAGCTCTTTATGCGGGTCTTTGTCTTCTCAGGTGTGAATCACAGCATTATTCATGATCATTCATGCCTCCTTGCATACAGCCATTCTAAACAAAAAAGTGTCTTCGACAACTAAAATCAATATACTGTTTTGTGTGAAAGAGTGAACTAGATGATTCTCACGTCATTTTGAAGAAAACACTCTGGGCTACATGCATAAACGTTACTTTCTCAAAAACACAATCATGTACATACATGCAGCTCAGATTTTATTGTAGCCCAGTTTGTGCTGAATACAGTGTTATTAAACTTTAGCCATTTATATGTTCATAAGCACCTGAAAAAAAGCACAAATGTCAGAGCATGTCAAAACTTCTCCAGGGCTCCAAAACACCCTCGGACCCCATATCTTGCTTAATATACCTGTCATCTTTCATGTTAATTGACTAAATGTATAGTCCCAATCACATACTGTTTTAGTAGGCTGTCTAAATATATTACCCTCTTATAGACCACTGAGATGAGCCTTTGCACGCAATGATAAGTATTTCTAATGCACGTCCATTTATGCAAATGATCCAAATGTGTTGTAGTTATCAGTTCACGTTATATTCATAAACCAACCTTAGTATCCCAAATCAGTTTTACTAAAATACATTTTATAATGAAATAAAAATTTGCAATAATACCATACCAATAATACCATATTCTGTGTTATACGTTATATGTTTGATTTTTTTTTGCTGTGTTTTTATTATATGTAAAGCTGCTTTAAAACTTTGCAACATTGTAAAATAAATATAACTGTTAAATAAAATTGAATTAAACCAAATATAATTAGGGCCTTGGTTAGGGCCTGTACCAAATATGATTAGGTACATTCATTTCGTTTACAGTAATTCGGAAAAGCCCTTATAAAGAGCAAAGGTAAAACGTTGAATTGACTGCATCTCCAGTTAACAGTGAATCTTGAGAAAGAGACAAAAACATCAAGCTATCTCAGTATAGTAAATAAAAAAGAAAAAATGTTTGATAAATACCTGTAAGGCATTGAGCTGATGTGGCCTTAGAGTCACTCCAGGGCACCATATAACAAAGTAAACTGCCTTTGTATGGTATGCCACCTAAAAGAGTTAATGTCCAAATTCTGTCACTGAATGAAGTATCACTCTAGAAATACTCCCGTTAATAATTGCTAATATATTAATATTATCTTGATTAAATGATTGTATTCATTGTCTCAAAGGACCAATTTTCCTCTCTTCCCCAATTACTGTCTTGTATGGAGTTGCACACAATCCATGAACTGCTACTAAAGCAGGGACTGAAGTGAAAAGTGGTGTGCACATGGTTTTTTACTGCTGCCACATGTTAGATCAAACTGAAATCTATAGTTACTTTAAAATACACTATTTTTACACTATTGTTTTTTTAGATTAAAATTTGCCTAGGCATCAGAAACTGTAAATCACATGCTCCAAACTTTGTAGGATGGTCCCAATTTTAACTCACTTCTCAAGGCTTATGCACACAAACCCTACCCTAGGTGACACTTTTAAATTATAAACAAATAAAGTGTTACCTATTCACTTACAGCTATTTATATATTCTGAAACGAAGTCCAAACTTGATTCACATAGTTTGAAGTCCAAACTTGACTCACATTTAAATTCTGAGCATGTAAACCATTTTTATTCTGCCTATTGGGAGTACTACATAAAAACATTCTCATCATACTTCTCCTTTGATCAAGCTAGCATTTGGAATTCCTTTGGCTTTGAAAAATCAATCAGACATCCAGGAAGAATGCATCCACCAGCATCCAAACAAATTTATGGAGGTAATATGTTTAGTCCAATTTGCCAATTTTGCTAATTTTCTCCACTTTGATTGGACCCTTATCTGGTGGCTATTGTTGTTACAGAACATTCATATGAAAGAATACACTTAAATATACCAGAACCTTGTTGAAACATCATGTTAAAATTATAACATGTTAAAGACATGTTAGAGATATTAACTAAAATTAAATGTTCAGTGCAATGTGCAAGAATGAAACGTAAGAATTAACCAACAGATGTATATATTGGGCTTTACCTGTCAGCATTATTTTGAACACGTCTCTGAATTACATTCATCCCTTCTGGATGAATATCACCAGATATGAATTCTGTGAAACAAACTGTCTGATGAAAACCACAATAAAATCACATTTATTGGCACCGAAAACCCAAGTCATCTACATTATTTTATTGTAGGCTGCTATCACGAAGACCACACAACGCTTCAAATGTAGCCACATAAGGTTAAGAGTGGTCTATTTATTCTGGATACATGCTATTTATAGCTAGGCTGTAAAAATGTATCTCTAATAGAGAAATTAGAGATTTTTTTCCTCCATTGGCGAAATTTTTTTTGTCTTTGTGTAAACAAAATACGTTGTGCTTCCTATATAGACAGCATGGGTTGTAAATCTACTGGCTGAGGCATCTTATAACAGGATTATTGCGTTTGTGAATAAAGCGCATTAGAACTGTGACTGCATCCCACACTATAACAACCACATTTCTTTTTCTGTATGAATAACAACTGGTCTGTGTAATTTGTTACTGAGCATTGTTTATCTAATGCACAGAAATATAGCCTCTCTATCCAACTAGTGGCTATATCTATTTTCATAACTGAATAGTTATATTTAAATAATAATGTCAAATTTGGTATATACAGACAACATTTTTTTGCATCTTAATGTTTATCTAAGGGTGCTTAAAAGAGAGCTTGGTGGCAGCTAGTTTACTTATGAGTGATACTTTGTAATAACTTCAGAAATATTACTACCAATGAAAAGAACACAACCAATCAATTGGACATGTATTTTTAATATAAACTTCTTAAGCCTCATAACATGGTTATTGGTACACCTATGCCTGCAAATACATTTTCTAATACAGACGCTGCAGTATTTTGGTCTTATATTAACAAGTCACCATAAACACATTTTTGTAATCTGTCAAAAGCAACACTGATGTAAATGTAACAATTTAGCAATATTTTGTAGATGTAAAATGTACATGCATTAAAACTTGAACTTTTTATTCAAGCGAATGAGTATCACTGGCCTACACTAAAAGAGTTATGCAAGGTCTCTTTGGTTTTCCAATGTCTAACCCCTGAGCAAAATAGTCTTTAAAATCTAAAAATTTTTTAGAGTGTAGTTTTTGAATAAACAAAGTCATCATAATGTAGTTCTACATTTAGACATGAGGTCAAGTCTAGTAGAAATCTGTAATCTGTAAGTCAATTAGTGGAAGTGTTTTAGTCAGTGTAGGGTGAACCTACTAAAATACAAATGAAAAAATGTGAACTACGAAGGCTAAATAAAAACATTTTTAAAAGAATTAAAGAAATTAAGAACCATGACAGTATTTCAAAGCAAGAACTACAATAAGGCATCCTTGTGTCTGAATATCTGTGCTGCTGAAAACCAACCATCCAAAAGAAGCGTGCAAAAAAAACAGTGAATTTGAAAGACAGAAAGAAATTGGTTTTAAGCTGTTTTTTTAACTACATGAATGAAATAACAGGGTGCCTCTCCTTGCCCTGGCATGTACTGCTTGAAGTCACCATATACTTCGTGCTCACATTTTTCAAAAAAGGATGCTCTTAAAATTTTCTTAAAATTCTCCAGACAATGGGGGTAGTAGGACAGGCGGAATTTACTACAAGACAAAAAGAAAACAATTTAGCTTTACATATTAACCAATGCATGCTACAAATACCATGTGCACTATATGAAATAACTACGAGTTTTACAAAAACGTAAGTTTGTGTGAGGTATTGAGAAAAACTGGTTAATTAAACTGGTGTCCAACATAATGGCCACCAATTTGATTCAAAGTGTTGGGTAGGCAATGTATTCTATAACAAATGCTTACAAGCCATCAAATGCTTTACCACCAGGACCACTATACGAAAAACCCTACCAGAAGCTTGGGTCTCAGTACCTTGTCTCAGGTGGAGTTTGAATGCTCTCTGGCTGAGGCAGTTCTAGGGTGTAATCCAGCGTGATCATGTGAGGTTTGCTATTAACCCACAGTACAGATGTGGAGATGTCCTGTTTCAGGTCACTCTGAAACACATAATATTTGTGTATGTGAGTAACTATATACAATATAGTAATCTTTTACTTTCACATGTAATATTATGAAAGCTTCTTTAAAGCAGTTATTACAATTAATATGTACTACATTTTCTTACTACACTTTCTTAAATCTAGAGAAGCTATACCAAGATTGTTTTTAATTTTATTTAGCCTGTTTAAGAAAATAAGTATTTTATAAAAGGTGAAGCAAAATTTTTTTTAATTACAATATCATTATAGTTTTTAGTTTTAGCAAGTACATAGAACATCATGTGCTAAAGCCTTAATAAGGGAATACACTATAAAGTTGTGTTTTTCCAAATATATGTACAAACGATAGTTATCATAACTACCCTGTGACAAAAACTAGGACTATAGACCATTAGCATACACTTTCTAAAAGGGTGCAATTATAAAGATCCTGTAACCTATATTTAAAAGGGAATCTAGCGGCACTTATGCTGTAATGGAGCTAATGTAATATGCTAATGTAAAACAAGTCCTAAAATAAAGTCCTTCAGATGGGTGCACAAACTTAAAAAAACAAAACAAAAAGACAGCCCCTACTTTAAAGGATCAATAGATACAGAACGGCACGGTTTGGGCATTCTTTGCTCCCGAATCTCATACATCTGCAATTTAAAAATGTTAAACCTTATAGTAAATATTCTTTCCTTGGGGTGCTTGGCCAGTCTCAAGGATGTAGTCATAGTTACGGTGATCAATAATCAGGATCCCACCAGGTTTCACCATGCTGGCTATATTTTGCAAGGCAAACTTCTGATCGCTTTGATCTCCTATGGAACATGAAGAAAAAGTAAAAAAAAAAGTCAATAGATAAATTGATATAAATCTAAAACCTAACCTTTGAAGTCTGGCAAATGAGCAAACGAGTTCCCCAGGCAAATAACAGCATCAAACCCATCACCAGGTTTCTGGACATCATCTGATAACGTAAGCCAGTTGGCCTCCTCGATTACTGAAAGAAAAATAAGACCATAAATAAATTATTTTTTTCTTTACATAATGCTTACATCACAGATTATACGGTACATTTCCATTAAAACTAAAAAAATTTAAATCTTACCCCAGTTATCGAAGGATGGCTCTTTTCTCCTCTCCCATCTCTTTTTAAGAGCATATTTGAGCATTTTGTCACTGGCATCCACACTAACCACCCTGAATCCCTCCTCAACCAGCATAATTGAATCCACCCTTGAAAAACACCATAAACACAGCAGGGTATAGAATGGTTTCTCATAGTGCATTGACAACCATGAAATTATTAAATACAATCAAAAACAGTTTGCGAAAAACACTGGATGAAAATGTCTAGGTAATCTAAAATACATGGCTAATCCAATATAACCAGTATGTCTAAACAGACAGGTAACATGTTTTGTAGTTTTTGCCAAGTAAGCAATTGTATGTCCAGAAATTAGATGCTAACAGCAGCAAAGGATCTAATTAATGCAGGTCAGTGTGTCAATGTTTCATTGGCTGGGAGTAGAGGTTTTATTGGGTCACCACACAAGACAGAACTGTTTGTAATAAAAGCACCACTAGTAGGTGCTTTTTTTAGCAGTGCTTTTTAAAGCGGGTTAAGAGGTATAAGCTCCGCTTTGCTGTAACAAAAAACATGTCCACAATGCATATTATGTATATTTGTATTACTCTGTTGGTGTCACACAGCTCAAATGGTTAGTAATGGTTTAATTTGTATACAATACAGACTAAAGTCTGTATTAACCACCTTATACCTTATAATATAGACCCCTAAAAGTTAAGTTGGTCAGCAAAAGTGTCGCATTTTTGTAGATACAATGTATTGCACCACAATATTACATTTAAAGTTTACTCCAAATACTTAATCTTCTTTTAATAAATATGTTGACTTTACATGACATAATAAAAAGAAATTACTATGGTTCTGCCCAAAAAGAACAGCTATGTTGCAACAAAACTCAAAATACAGCTAAATAAACAACCATGGTTTCAACATTTAGATTCTACCTGACAACAACCTTTGTGCTCCATGGCAGAGATTAGTAAAAGGCGGTTACTGCAACAAGTAAACCACACAACAACCAATCTATAACAGTGGACTAATCTCTGCCCCTGGGGCCAAATACTGTGCACAGTTCAAAGGCCTAAACCTTTCATGTCTTGTTTGTTTTAATATGAAACTAGATTTTTTGAGTTTGTAAGCAAATGGAAGCACTTCACAAAGTAAAATGCCTATCTGTCTGATCCGACTCTATAATAAGAACATCAACAAAACAAATCCTAAATCATTATTAAAATCATTATCTTTTTAAGACAGTGTGGCAGTGGTAATCAAAACTACTGTATTATCCTTACTACTACTTTATGCTTGCCAAGGTGTGCTCTTCTGCAATGCCCGATCCAGTAGTTTTAAATGTCACCACTTGTAAAAATCCACACAAGGTGCAAATACCACAACATCCCACCACGTCCTCAAGTATGACAGTAAACAACAGTGACATTACTAGACCCGTTCTGCATTTTTGGGGAAACAGCTTTTGTTTACAGAGACGTGATGACTGTTTTACAGAGGTCGTACCCTGTGCCGCAGGCTACATCCAGCACTCTCTGAGCCCCGTGTTTTCTGAGCAGGGACAGTACCCAGCTTTTGTACTCCTCGGTTCTACTCCTAGTGTCTCCGATGTACAGCTGCCACACTTTCGCTGCCTTTCCGTCGGCATACTGATCAGGAAGACCGACTGCTGCTACACCGAGAGAACGTGTGCGGTAAACACTGTCCACCATGCTGAAATGTAATACTTGGTAGTTTTAATATATTCGTCTTCCGGATCTGAAATAATCGCCAGTTTTGCCCTCGTATGTTTGTGTGTTAACTCATGCTTTCGACGGTTTTTGTTGACATTTATATCTGGGCTGTGTGGAGGTGGAAACTTCTGACCAATTAGACGCGCGTATACACTCACGCCTACATTATCATTGGTCGAGACGTGTGATTACTTGAGTCAGTGACACGATAACCCAAGAATACCCTCGCCTTGTATTTCATGATACTTTACATGGCTGTTTTATGTGATTGATATGTAAGAAAAGATTGAAGAAAAATTAAGAAAATTATTATGGTTTAGACATAAAAGACCTATTGAATCATTTACATTATGCGTTTTAAAGATATTTTACATTATCATATTACCCCAGCATATTTAATGGTTTATTTAAAAGTTGAAATAACATTTTAAAATTACAATTAATATATCCCAAACTACAGTGGTGGGTGCACTCACACAATGCGCAGTATATTGCAGCTGTTGCCTCTCCTAAGGTAAAACAAGAAATAGACAGGCATTATCTACAGTTTAGAACATTACAGAAATTTGTTAAGACAATGATGATTTTACATGATTAAATTTTTTTAGTTCATATTTTTGTGCATTTTGTTTATCATTTATTGAATTTGCAGAATTTATTTTCTAAGACATTTTGTTAATTTTTCAACACCACTTACAAAGATTCTTAATTTGGTAGAACTGGTAGAACTACTAATTATGGGTACCAGGGAATACACATACTAATTTAGATATACATTCACTGCACTGTAAATTATTTTGGAAAAAAATGTCTGCCAGATGAGTAAGTGTTGTTGTTGACACTCCAATAGGCTATTTGTTGTTGTTGACACTCCTATGGGCTATGAATGTGTCTATTTGCCTGATGCCTCTTGCATAGTTGTGTTCAGTTTCAGTATACATAAAGTCTGGGTTCAGCACTTTTGGCATTGACTTACATTCTTGGACACATAATCTTTTTCTACCCTTTCGCCTTATTTGTACTCATTGACACCGTGTGTGAGCAGTGATTCAGTAGAAATGTGTTAATTGGCTGACACTATATGCAAAGGCTGAATAAAAGAAAAACAGTTGGCCTACATCTGAATTAAATGTTTGTTTTTTGAACAGTTCTGAACAATTGTTTTTTAAACCAACTACTTTACATTTACTTTTCAGGGAATCAGACATTTTAGATTAAATCAAATTTTAGATCAAATATGTTTTGTCAGCTTTCTCTCTAGTCTTTGGGAGTTTAAATAATTGAACATCCATATATATTGATAAATAAAAACAAGGAATAAAATTGACAGTAAATGTAAACTTGTTAACTGACATCATAGGATGACAAGGCAGTTCTGTCCAGATAGCCACCTGTGGGTGGACTACACATTATTGACATTAGCCTTGTTTATTGACCATATTAAATACTTAAATATGGACAAATTGTATAAACCTTGATCCAACCTTTAAACCTTCTAAACCAAAACAAAGAGGTTATAAAGCAGCTGAAGTTAAATGTTGGTACTTGTGTGGAAAAGATTGGGAAATGTAAATCTGTAAAGGTGCACTACATGTCGTGATTAAAGACAGAAGGTATTTGAGGTAATATATATGTATTTAAATATTAATATAATATATATATATATATTTTGAAAAATGTTAAATCTTCAAAAAATCTTAATTCAATCAATTATTCAGAATGAGCAGCAGTTGTAGTTTATCTATGGTTTAATGTGAGGCCAATTTTGTTTAGAAAAATAAGTATTTACCATTTTTCCAGTTTGTTGGTTGTGTACACTGACCTTTGAATTCTATAATCATTAATCACTGAGTAATTCCAGATAATTGTATTAAGTTGGTGGTGCAAACACACCTTTAGTAGATATTTGGCAATTGTTATCAAATTGTCACAGAGATGACTTCTAAAGTGTGTACATCTTAGGAGCTTCTTAAGTCACATGCACTAACCAAATACTTTTTAAAAATCATTTTAGAAATATGCATAAATTCTAACAGGGAATTTGTTACAGAATACATTGTATTATTGCAAATTTAATTGTTCATTATGAGATGTATATTAATAAAACTAAAAAATAAGAACTAATACATAACTAAATAAATAACTAATAAAATAAAAAGTTGACTGAACTGATGAAAACTACCACACATTTGGACCATTTTAATAAATGGACATGCATTAGAAATACCTATTATAACCTGTGAAGGCCCGTACCCCTTTCAGTGGTCTATGAGAGAATAATGTATTCAGACTACCTATTAAAACAGTATGTACTTCTGAGACTATGCTACATTTACTTACTTAACATGATAGATGATTGATATCATATTAAACAACATATGCTGCTCCAGCTTACGTGGACATGGCACTTAGAAGTAAAATGAAATCTTATAGGACAGGGGTATTTTAGGGGTATATACCATAAAATATCTGAACACTGCATAGTGAAGTGTGAAAGAATGAAAGAAGAAAAATAAAATAAAAAAATGGAAACAACATGCAACATTGTAAAATGTGCTATATAAATGCAATTAAATGGATACTTGGCGTCAGACATGCAAAAACATTATTTTAAATAAGCCTTTAATTAATTTTATAAATTTAACCATAACCTGAAACCTAGCAGTAATAACCTAGACGTGACAAAAACTGTCTTCTTTCACTTGCCTAACAGTTGATGAATTTGAAGGTTTTGAGTATCCACCAGGGGGCAGTCATTAACTTGCTTTATTGCAAAATGTGGCTATCAAAACTTACAGGATTAAATATTTATATATTTAATCCTAGCAATTCTGATATATTAATTAAACTTTAATTCTCGAACTTTAACTCTTTAACTCAGGTGGAAGGTTGAGGTTTGAGTTCTGATGTAGTTTGTATAATTGAACTATTTGAGACCTTGACCTTAGACTTATTTGTCTCGTCAGCAAAAGGACACTGTGAAGCCAAACATAAATTCAGTAAGATTATTATACATGTCGGCACAAATGATGTTCATCTCCATCAGTCTAAAATTACTAAAGATATTGAACTTACTAGTACAATGTAGGACACAGTAATATTCTCTGGCCCCCTCCCTGCTTATTGTGGTGACAAAATAAATAGCAGACTGTCATCACTAAATGGTTGGCTGTCTAAGTGGTGTCCACAGAACAATATAGGTTACATAGATAATTGGAAACATTTTTGGGGTAGACCTGACCTGTTGACCTGACCTTCATCCTTCTAGGGCTGGTGCTGCTCATTTATCTAGAAATTTGGCACATAGTCTTACTAATACTACTAATATTTAACGAACTGGGACCCAGGTTAGAAAGCAGACAGACTGGCTTAACCAACTGTCTGCCAGACGTCACGTCACAGATGTCACATAATTTGCAACACATAGAATCACTTAAATATTATAATATTTATACAATATATAAACAGACTGTGTCTGTCCCCCGGACTGGTAAATACTAAAAAAAACATAAACAATTATATGGCAATTTAATCAATGTTAAACAAATAAAAAAGATGCATAATACAGACAAACAATTAATAAAGCATGGCTTGCTGAATATTAGAGCTCTCTCTACAAAAGCACTGTCAGGGCCAACATATTGCCATAATCATACTTTAGAATTAATCCTGTCTTATGGTATAAATGTTGATGACATCAATATTCTGCAGCAGAGCAAAGGCATTTCAGATCATTATCTGGTGTCCTGAAAGTGATGCTGCCTGAAATTATAGATCCTCTGCATAGTATTATTAATAGATCATTGGTATGTTGTTATGTTGTCAACTAGCTGTTATCAGACCCCTTATTAAAAAAACACAACTTGATCCTAGGGAACTAGTAAACTACAGACCCATCTCAAATTTATCTTTTATCTCAAATATGCTGGAAAAAGTGGTGTCTTCACAGATATGCTCATTCCTGGAAAGAAATGGTATCTGTGAGAATTTCCAGCCAGTAATCAGGCCATATTATAGTACAGAGACTGTTCTCATCAGATTGACAAATGATCTGCTTTTGTCAGCCAAACATGGCTGCATCTCTTTTCTAGTATTACTCAAACTTAGCGCAGCCTTTGACACTATTGACTACTATTGACTATTGACCACAGCATTATAGGCTTGAAAATTATGTTGGTATAAAAGGAACTGCACTGGCATGGTTTAAATCATATTTATCTGACCGATTCCAGTTTGTTGCTGTGAGTGAAAAGGTGTCATACCGATCAAAAATCCAATATGGAGTACTGCAGGGCTCAGTGCTTGTGCCCCTACTTTTCACCCTGTACATGCTACCTCTGGGAGCAATTATTAAGAGACATGGAGTTTTTTTTATTGTTAAGCTGATGATACTCAGCTATACATTTCTTCTAGGCCCAACGAGACTCATAAATTCACCAAACTAACAGAATGCATAGTCGATATCAAAACTTGGATGACTAGCAACTTTCTGCTATTAAATTCAGATAAAACAGAAGTTTTACTTATTGGACAAAAACCTCCGCACGGAACAACATAGAACACTAGAAAACCTTACTCTGGATGGATGCTCTATAAAGCCTGCTTCATTAGCAAAGAATCTGGATGTCATTTTCGATAATTTGTCCTTTGAAAGCCACATTTCCAATATTTGTAAAACTGTGTTTTTTAACCCAAAAATATATTAAAACTACAACACATGCTCTTGAAGCCAGATACTGAAAAATTAACTCATGCACATCAAGACTTGATTATTGCAATGCCCTACTTGGTGGCTGCCCTGCAAGATTAATTCAAAAACTCCAGATAGTTCAGAATGCAGCGGCCAGAGTTCTGATGAGAACAAACAAGTATGATCATATAAGCCCAGTTTTGTCAACATTACACTGGCTGCCTATCAAACATTGTATTAATTTTAAAATCTTGCTGATTACTTACAAGGCCCTGAATGGTTTAGCTTCTCAATACTTAAGCGAGCTCCTCTCCTATTACAGGCCCTCACGTTCACTGCGATGTGAAAATTCTGTTAATTCTGCCAAGTGTTAGTACCCAGAATTTCAAAAACAAGTGCTGGTGGTAGATAGTATAATGCAATGTAAGTCGCTTTGGATGAAAGCGTCTGCCAAATGCATAAATGTAAATGTATAATTTGTTCCCCGCTTAGTCACAGCAGTGTGATGTTATGGCTGCAAATAGTAACATTATGTCTCACTGTTTTTTGTTGGCACTATTTCTCTGTGCCCGACATATTATCACATATAATTGGAACCATCAGTTTTTCATCAATAAATAACTATAAATCATTTTAATCAACTCTGTTCATATCTAAGACAGTTACAAAATGCAGCTTTAACGTGCCAGAGGAGAACTAGCCCTCCCAGTCAAGCCTGGCTTCTCCCAAGGTTTTTTCTCCATCTATACATCATTGGAGTTTTGTTTCTCTGCCACTGTCGCCTTGTTGGCTTGCTTACTGGGAGACTGCTGACGTCTAACTTAGCTTAGGTCTAACTTTGTAAATTGTAAACTTCTAATATTTTTATTGCGTATATTTTATGTATGTATGTATTCTACTTTTGCATGTTGTGTGTAGTTCATAGTACTATTGCAAATCCCTTATACCCCTGTCCCATAAGATATTAACTATTATATGCCATCCCTATGTAAGTCAATAATTTTGTGGTTTTAATGGGTTCAGTCAACCCTTTAATCATAAACATACTATAAACTTAGTATACCTAATTAGTCTTATACATCTCACACATACTATTTGCTATAATACCATTAACATCAATAAATAACTATAAATCATTTTAATCAACTCTGTTCATATCTAAGACAGTTACAAAATGCAGCTTTAACGTGCCAGAGGTGAACTAGCCCTCCCAGTCAAGCCTGGCTTCTCCCAAGGTTTTTTCTCCATCTATACATCATTGGAGTTTTGGTCCTTTGCCACTGTCGCCTTGTTGGCTTGCTTACTGGGAGACTGCTGACGTCTAACTTAGCTTAGGTCTAACTTTGTAAATTGTAAACTTCTAATATTTTTATTGCGTATATTTTATGTATGTATGTATTCTACTTTTGCATGTTGTGTGTAGTTCATAGTACTATTGCAAATCCCTTATACCCCTGTCCCATAAGATATTAACTATTATATGCCATCCCTATGTAAGCCAATAATTTTGTGGTTTTATTGGTTCAGTCAACCCTTTAATCATAAACATACTATAAACTTAGTATACCTAATTAGTCTTATACATCTCACACATACTATTTGCTATAATACCATTAACACGTCTGACATTTGTTCTGTGTTTTATTATTATTCTTTGTTTTTATGTAAAGCTGTTTTGAAGCAATGTAACATTGTAAAAAGCGCTATATAAATAAAATTGAATTTATTGAATTTATTTTATTTTATTCAGCTTTCCTGTAGCTCAGTGGTTAGAGCATGGTGTTAACAACGCCAGTCCTGGGTTCGATCCTAGGGATTGCACATACTCAGAAACAATATATAGTATAATGCAATGTAAGTCGCTTTGAATAAAAACGTCTGCCAAATGCCTAAATGTAAATGATTCGAAGCCACATTTACATAACTGATCACTAGCAAGCACATTCACAGACTAAGACTAATCACAGACTGATCCAAATGAAAAAGTCTGCCATAAAAATAAATGTATGCCATTTATATTCGCATGTCATCATTTATATTTCTGTACAATAAGGGTTTAGTTGTTAGAATTAATGAATGCATTAGCTAACATGAACTAACAATGAACAATATTTAGCATTTATTAGTCTTTGCTAATTGTAGTTAATGCAATGTTTGTCAGCAGAAACAATATCTTCATTATTTTCTAGCATGTATTATTAATAAGAACTATATTCAACAAACAATTGAAAAATTAAATGCTGTATCACAAAAACAACTGTTTGTGGACTAGTATATAATAAAAAATAGCAAACTCTCCACTGCAAAATCTGTTTTTTTCTTATTGCTCTGACACTTATTTCTCTGGCCTACAGCCATTCATATAGGAAAATTAAGACATTTGGCACACTTATAGGTGTAATCTTGAATAGTCCCCTTACCAAGTTTAAACTCTTTAGTGCCTTATCCTTGATGAAACAGGTTAGTATACTGTTTCCAGCTATTATCACTTTAGGTTTCTAAATATAGCTGCAAGCAGTAATGACAGGCCCAAGCACTATGGCACTATTTCCACCTGGTGCTTTTCAGAAAATGTACGTCTGTCACCAAAAATAATTGAGTACTGCTATTTAAAGTCTGTTTTAAGTAAGTCAGTCTGTTGTAAGTGACACACTTCCTGCTGTCAGTTGGTGGTGCTATAACTGTGACTTACAAAGTCAATACAGAAAAGTTTAGCAAAGATACAGCCTGAAGTGTATTGCATGTGCATGTCGTCAAAGTCATTTACATTGTATGCATGTCTCTAGATGCTACCTACCAAGTTTCGTGCAAATCGGACAAACTCTGTAGGAGTTCAAAAAAGTAGGTTTTCAATATAATTGAAAATAGCCAGTAGGTTTTCAGAAAGACAGGAAGTAGCATTGATTATGACAAATTTGGTATTGCAGAACCCGGCATGAGATAAGAATCTAAAGATAATGCAATTGCAATAGCATACTGTTAAGCAAATGTCTTTAAGCATTTTTGTAAACTTTGTTATATCTTTTGACCATTAGATGGCACTAGCCCCAAACTTTGCAGGTCACCTCAAATATTAACCACGATAAACCAGCTTTCCTGTAGCTCAGTGGTTAGAGCATGGCGTTAACAACGCCAAGGTCATGGGTTCGATCCCAGGGATTTTACATACTCAACGTATAGTGATCAATGTGTAGTATAATGCAATGTAAGTCGCTTTTGATAAAAGCGTCTGCCAAATGCCTAAATGTAAATATAAAGTTTTGTAATGATATGCAATTGTGTTTGTTATATAATACATTTTACAACATAATTAATATGGTAGACACCCAAAATGGCCGACTATGAAACATCGTTTGACTCTGCATCCCTTAAGGAATCTAAAGAAACCACTTCCATGATTTTAGAAGTTATCAAAATTATAAGCAAAATAACCATTTTTTAAAAATCTCTAGACCAGTAGGTGGCACGGACAACACTGTGCATGCTCCCTCAAGCATGCCTGTGATGACATATACCAACTTTTGTGTCAATATACCAAAGGATGGCAAAGATACAGTGTGGGAAAGGGTTAATTATAACTGTATGTGCACTAGTTCAGGTGGGGATGTGTTTGCACTGGTGTGTCAATAAGGACACCTGAGGCAGGATTCAGTTCCAGATTTTACTAAGAAAATTAAGAATTGACAGCACAGTCAGACCACTGGGCATTGCTTGCTCTGAAGTCTCCAACAATAGACATTTGTCTAGATGTGGTATAAAATGAATTCTGTAACTTTTTGCTGTGATTGTCTCTAGATGCTACCCACCAAGTTTTGTGCAAAGCAGATAAACAATGTAGGAGGAGTTAAAAAAGGGAGGTTTTATAATATAATTCAAAATGGCAGACAGAAAGTAAAATCGACTAGGACAAATTTGGTATTGTAGGACGCGGCATGACCCAAAGAATCTAATAATATTGCATGACAATATGTTATTTTAGTCATGTGTTATAAGCATTTTCTTAATTAAAGCTATACAAGGTTTTGTAGTGATAACAAATTGCGTTTGTTGAATACTACCAAAAACTCATAAACATGGACACAAATTCCATAACTTATTGTTAGGGTTGTCTCTAGATGCTACATACCAAATTTCATGCTAACTTGATAAATGCCCTAGGAGGAGTTCGAAAAAGTAGGTTTTACAGTAAATTTAGTGAAGCTAAACAATTTTCATGATGGAAAATTGTAGTGAAGTCCCACTACATTTAAGATTTAGCTGGCTGAGGCGGCCGAATATGGATCAGATTTCGGTTAGAAAATCAAGAGTGGAGAAGAGATTCTTAATAA
>JAZGTJ010010178.1:0-18432 GCA_036877575.1 Botia almorhae | reverse complement strand
ATTCTGAACACGTGTACAATTTGGTGAGACAATTTGTTGTTTTAGTCTTACAGAATGCTATTTTGAGACGGAACCGAAAGTGCGTTGACGCTCCTCAGGCGACGAAATGGAAAAAGCTGTAAAATGGTGAGTCAAAACAGCTCTGGGACAGAGTGACTCAGACTAGAGTTGTTGTCAAAGTTGTCTTCCACTTGTACTTACTTGTTTCCTGTCTGCTTCTGGCTATTGAAGTAGCCTCGTTTATAGGCACAGCAGATGCCCACTGTTATACACAGAAGGACCACCACTACAACCAGTACACCCACGATGATTTCAGCAACATTGATGTCATCTAGAAACAAAGGTCACACCGTGACATCACAGCAAAGACTATGAGGACACCCGTCACATTTGAAATAAATAAATAAATAAATACTCACAGATTTCCATCATCTGTGGTCCACATTCTGTGAACCCAGCATCATTTCTGGCCCTGCAGTAATATTCCCCAGTGTCCTCCTTTCTGACGGCACTGAATTTCTGAGCACCATAAATGAAAGCAATCTTAGTTTCTATATCCTTATGCACAAGGTGTCTAAGTGTGTTCATTTCCATGCAGGCTAATGGAACCTTCTGATTGTGGTGCTTGTGCATTATCAAAATAAGCTAAAGGTCTTGAACCTGGGGCACAAGGCTATAGAATAGCTGCCCTTTGACGGCACATAGTAAATCAGACCATGTCTCCTTAAGGGGAAGAGACAGGTCAAACTTTAAAAAGTGGTGTGAAGGTTGACGAGGGCATCGAGTACAAATGGCGGAGAATGGCACTCTGGAATGTGCAAATGAGGGCAGCAGATTCCCCTCATGGCTGGGCCCATCGCACATCAACTGACTCCCTAAAATATCCCCAACGCCATGTCTCCACACTTCCTTTTCAGCATCTGTACACCCCCACACTCACCAGAGTCCCCATCCCTGCGTTCAGGGTATAACTGGAGTTGAAGAACTTCGGGCTGCTCTTGGGATCTTCTGGGATTTCCTCCTTGTTACGGAACCACTGGAACTGAGATTTGGGAAAGCCCTCATTCTCCACGCAGTGCAGCTCTGCCGATTTGCCCACTGGGACTGACTTGGGTACGGCGCATCGGGGCACTACAGGCTTCACTGCATGCCACACAAAAGAATTCGTTTTAACACGCTTGCACAAACTACAGACTGTGAGAACTAACAAAGACCCTACTGGAGCATCCTTGTACACGTGCACCATAGTTCCTGACTGCAAGCATCCTGGCCATCTGAACATACTGCTCTTTCCCCTTTTAGATCCCTGATTAAACTCAGATGCTGTTACAGAGGTTTCCTCATATAGCCCTGGACACGCCCTGTAGCCGAGGCAGGGCTGAAAGCATCCTCAAATGTGCGCCAAGGGCGGGTGCGCTGGCTCGCCGCTCCTTCTCATCTTACAACACTGCAGTTGGTACTTTAAATACTAACAATGGTTTTTAAAAAAAAACACAATCCTAACTTATTCCGAAGTACCTCACTACATCTACATAGTGTACAATACATTTGAATTTAAATGTCCCGTTTCAAAACAATTTAGCAACTAGTTCATAAAAGTAGACTAGTCTTATTAGTTTCAGCGTTAGAGTTAGAGTTATCAGCGTGGTTCCACTCACCTCTTACAACGAGAGATATCAGTATCTCGTCGAAGGATTTTTGGTCATTGGGTGCACTGACTTCACAGCGGTAATCTGCAGTATCCGACCTCGTTGCATTGAGAATGACTAAAGTTGCAGGTTCCCGAATTCTCGCTCTCCTTTCCAAATCACCTGGAATGCATTTTTGGAAAATACTTCGTTGACATCAGTGCTTTCAAAGCTTCTGCCAAATAAAAAATTGTGTTTATAAAATGTGAGCTGGATATATAAATAGATATATAACCATATATATTATCCCAATCCCTGAATAGTATTCATTTAATAATAATTGAAGTCCTTATAACTGTATATATGTTTATGACTGATGGTGCTGCAGTGGCTATAGATTACCTGCTATCTCATTATTAAAAAACACATAACTGGGCTCTCCATTCTTAATCTTCTTCCATTCTATTCTGGGATGAATGGTGGAGATGGACTCTATCATGCAGGACAGTTCAATTGCTGTATGTGAAGACAAAAAAATGAGCTCGTTTTAGGCTGCGGTTCCAATGGCAGGTTTAATGTTAGAGTATCATAGTAATGCCCATGAGCTCAACTCAAGACAAGCAAACTTACATTCAAACTCATTGACCCATGGTTTAGCGTTTGCTGTCTTCAGGATTACCGCCAAGCTGCCTGCAATGAGAAGAGATAAACAAACATCAGTTTTATGTTATCTTCACTGCCTACTGACATTTCAAGCATGTTGTGATCTGGGCCGAGCTACATGTTATATTGGTGCTGGTGAACTCTTCTAAAGATTCCTGAAACTCAATTAACAGTCAACCTCAGCGGCCAGCCCCTTCGCCCTGACAGCACACATTCTTCGCATCCCTGTGAGCTGTGAACGGATATATTACAATCCATTTTTAGTTTCACTTTCACAACAAACATCTCCTGATGTGAAATCATCATGCCACAGATAATTGTGTAGACTGACAAGCAGCCTCAACTCTGTTATGATTGCTATAAGATGAATGCCAGTGTGGCAATGATAGCGGAAGATAGTACAGCGTGTATTCGCTAATTAAGCCATAAAGGTCAACGATGAAGTTCGGACTATTTTTAGAATTGTCTCGTTGCTTTTGTCAAATGTCAGAAAAATGCGCTAAAGAATTAGCATCTGCTGAGCTAGCAATCAGGTCACTCCGTTTCCTCACAGAAGACATGCACTTGCTATACAGTCGGATTTGTTTTGGTATATAGACACAGGAAGTTACTAAGAATACAAACTATAGACTTTAAACCTTCTCCTAACACTGCCAATTAAACAGGATACAAGTTTAGAAACATGTACAAGTTTAAAAATTGCTGTACTGGTGGTGCCACACGAAGGTGCAAAAACACCACAAACGACACCCAAACAAAAAGAACAATTTAGATAGCACCACAAAGTCAGTGTTTGCACTTTTCAGGGGATTTTGCTTACAAATGGCTTACAAATAGTCGTCTCTGCATATTAAATTGGAATAGGAGAAAGTATTTTAACATCGAGAAAAATTACACGCTTGACCTTTAGAGCATTTACCACCTTGGTCTGCCATGAGTAAGCTGCTATTGAGAGTAACAGACTAATGCTGAAGTAAGTGACTAACATTAATGCACAATTCACAACTACTGATACACAGTCTGAACGGCTGTGGTCACATTTAGAGTATAAAATAACTTCACTCCAATTAAATATGAAGCAATGTAAACAGATATCAAACAGTTAGTAAGTTTAAACAGTTTTTTTAATTAAAAGGCATAGATTCAGAGCACTGAAATTTTAATGGCTCTCTGATTGCTAAGGAAAATTTCTATGAACCTTTGATGACTGGATTGTGGGCCATGGTTCTCGAGAATTCATCCATCTAATACAGACCAAGTCTAGTAATACAACAGAACAACAGGCATGGCAACCAATCTGACAGAGAAACGACATCAGATGCTTAAAGCAGCAAAAGCACAAAAAATGAGGAGGACACACAGTCAATATAGCTGAATTTTACTGTGTAGCCTATATGTGATTCTGTAATACAAAAGCACTGCAAAATAGATACGTCAATACCAAATACTGTCAGCAACTTTCTATTCTGAATAAAAAAACTGTTTAACAGCCTGTTTTGTTTCATAACCAGTTTATCTCATGTTTCTGTTTCAGAGGAGATGACACCTTCAAAAGAAAGTGTGAAAATTAATTTCACTTCACTGTAATATTTACAACAACTTTACAACTTCTAAAATCATTTTTTTCTATGCAGTATTGGGAAAACAAAGAACTAAAATGTTTATTTTATTTTGTTTTTTCTAGGTAAATTAATCCATGATAGATGTTAAAAAACATTAAATGCTTTTGTTAAAATATATTATAGGAACCAATGACTGCTTTTAGACCAGGGGTGAGAATGAGGACCTGACCAGTTATTTAAAAACATGATATACTGTATATTATATACCTTTCTCTCTCGTTTATCTTTATCTGCACTAGACGTTTAATCTCTGTGCAGTTATATTCTAAGCTTATTCCAACTATTGATTTTGGTCAAACAGAAATAATTGAGTGTGCATTGACCAAATGCAACAGTATGTGTTGCCTTTTTACAGACTTGCTCTGAACAGCGGTCAGTGCCTATTTTTCTAAAAATATTCAAACTAAAAATACTTATTCTTGGTGTAAGAATATCAATCAATTATTGTGAAGTAAAATAATGCAGTGCTTTGGAAAAAATATATATTTTTCCTGCCCATTTGTATGATGCAAATCCTAAATTATTACATCTATTTTCTTTCACAGTCAGAAAGATGCATGACTCAAATTGTGTAAACAAATAGTTCGTTTCAAGGTCAGAGGTTTCAGGAAGATCTGCTGACCACCGTTCTATACCATAATGGCACAGGATGCAGGATGTGTCTAATACCTCATACACAAACACACGCTCTCATTCTTTTTTACTGTGATATCTACCCCACTGTCAGCAGATGCAGGATACGAGGCCATGAGTGTGCTAAAGCCTGCCTATTCTTTCACACAACTAGGAAGGTGTGATTGTGTGGAATGTAACAGCTGTCTTTCGCCTCCTTGCCCCTTTTCTGTGTGCCACATCCTGCCCTCTGATCTCCATCAATACGCCTCGATCCCAGCAGAATGTTTCAAGGCTGGTGCTCCACACTACCAAACCACAGTCTGTGTTGTTAACATTTGCCTCCCAAACCTCACTGCGCTGGACAGGATATCTGAGCGTACAGCTCACCTTGTTATGGAGTCTTTGTGGTCTGATGCCTCTTGTGGGATAACTGAGGCCTCAAACGAGGCAGGTGCTCTATGACCTACATATCCTGGTCTATCTCTTCCTGTTAGGAGAGCACAGCTGGATGAGTTGTGACAATCCCAGCCAAGCTTTAATCTTCCACTTCTTCCTTTTAGAGGCAAACTGTTGGTTCTCTTCAGTAATCTTATGTGTAATGCCCTGGTAAAATCCAGTACATTACAGGATGGAATAATACAATAGACTTGTCCTTTCCTGACTTAGCCTAATTTTCATATCCGCATCGTGCATCTGTGTGGCATTGAAGCTACATGGATGAGCCACCTTACAGAGGAAACTATATTCCAAATGGAAAAAAAAAAACCAAGGAAAAAAGTCAACAGAATACACAGTATAAGACAGTGAGGAAGGTTGACAAAACTGGCAGGATTAGAGGAGGTCGTTTTCTAATCCTGGCAACAACACTTAACTCAGCAGGACAGTCTATGGAGAAACATTACACCACAGAGAAGTGAATTATACGGCCAGAATCACGGGGCTGTTTGGACGGCCTCCACAGAGCACAGTTTAAACCCACCACACCCTGCGTCGTGATCTGTAATCGGCAAAAGGGAATGCGTGCAGACAAGCTGAAATGCATTCTGCTCCAATGCAGCCTGTCGGAGAGCATTCGACACATTCAGTTCACTCAGCAATGCATGAAGTGGATAATATTCCTTGTTATTTTTAAACTGCAGCATTTATTCATTATGCTAAGGGGGAGGAGGGGATGCCATCAGATCCATTCATTACACATCCTGGTCTACATCATCACGATTTGATTGGATGCATTTCAGAGCTCCCTATAAGTCGATCATGTCCAGCTGGAATACATGGTAAAGCTCGCAGCCATGCTCCACAAATTCTGACTCTACGCCCCGCAGCTTTAAAAAGATCTGCATGTTTGTAGCCTCGAACAATTCGTGATGTGTAAGAGGTCAACAATCCTCCTCCACTGACACATGGCTAAGTGTACAGCTATATCCCCACTGTGACTTAGCTGAGGCGTGTGCTTTTTAAACTACACCCCTGAAGCTTTGTAGGAACACTTGTGCAGATCCTGGAAGGCAAGTATTTCCTTTGTATAAACTCAAGTGTTGAATTTAAGACCATCGAGAAAGAACATGAGAGGGCCCATGTTTTCACTTCACATTGTGTCTCATCGG
Source organism: Botia almorhae (assembly GCA_036877575.1). Lineage (NCBI taxonomy): Eukaryota > Metazoa > Chordata > Actinopteri > Cypriniformes > Botiidae > Botia > Botia almorhae. The sequence goes on along the minus strand of JAZGTJ010010178.1, from coordinate 12,297 downwards.
CTCTTTGGTGTCTGTTTTTGTTTGACGCCACAGATAGAATTACAGTGTGTGTGTGTACTACATAACCCATAAGCATAGTTATGGGCTAATAAATCAATTGCAAAATAAATACAGGAATGTTTAAACCAAATCAGGATGATGATCTTGTGGAGAAAGAAATACCGGTTCATTCCAAGCAAAACTATGAATGCCTGCCAAGCCTATGTACTATCCTTCTGTACTGTGCTCCAATGGTTCTTTAATATACACTGAAATACCACATGAGCATAAATTCATAGGAAATTCCCAAGAAGCCTTAGTAATTCACATGGCTGTTAAATCCTGGGCAGCCCCTCTGCAAATAATCTCCAAATGGACCATCCCACCTGCTCAAGGGAAAGTAGCTTAGCTGATCCCCCAGTACTCATGAAAACAACAGCATCAACAAAAGTGTACAGGTTTAAGGTTTTAGGTCAGTGATGGTGGTGTTTGTACAGCTGTGGACTGCTCTTACTCTCAGCATGAAGCTGCCCAAACTGAGAGTGGAATTCTCAGTAGGCTTACCTCCTTAAATTTACACATTTAGTTCATCTGTATGGGCGTCACAAGTCAGATGTGATCCATGAAGCACAGAAGATTACACACTCTACAGCAAATGTTCATTATTAAAAGTCCTTCATTGAATATTCATTGGCGTATGGTCTGAAATCTCCCTAGCGGTTTAAGAAATGTCACTGTTCCTCTCTTCTGATGACAGTAACGACCTCATGTTCTGATCTCAGACTCGTCTGTTTCATCTCATGGTAAGTAAAGACATCTAATAATGACAGCACTGATGAGAGGAAGGTACCTCAGGGAGCTACACGCAGTTCCTCTCAACATGCTGTTCATTAATATTGCCATATGTACCATCATTGTTAGCCCTGTAATGTACGTTTATTCCAATCTTCATTAAATTGAGGAAACCATTCCGTTATGTCATATTCCCAGAGACATGCTCCTCTAAATGTTAATGTAACTGGTAGATGAGGATGTTTCTCTCACAGAAGAAATGGCTTTGTAATTCCTTCTTGTTTCACCAAGACTAAAAATAGCAGCGTTCCGCAAAGATAAAACAATCTACGCAACCTCCGGAATACCTCTGATATTCCTTCAGCTGCTGAGCAAATGTCACCAGCCGTCACTTCAAAGTGCAGAACAAGGCGACATTCCTGCTAAAGTGCACTTCTTCTTAAAACACAACACTGGCTTCCTCTGGTCCGCAGTTGGCGGAATATTAATAGTCTTCCTAAAGCACTTTATTTACCTGCTCGCGTTGGATTAGTCGAATGTAGGTAGACTGGTCTAGGTTGGGCTATCACATGCAATGGGATTCATTTGCATTTTTTCTAAATTTGGTGCTCTGCAACAGTTCACATTTAGCCTAGGAGACCGCTGTTGGCGAGATTTTAGCATTCAAATGTGCCTGCAACAGGCTCTCTCTGGTTAACCAGAGGTAACCGAGGGCTAGACTGCAGCTGAGCTACTCTCTGATCTTGCTAGGTCAAAGACTAAGCTCGAGTTGAGCCAGTGAGAGAGGGGCAGCGGTGTCACAGACAGCCCGAGTACATGTCACTTTGCGTCAGCATTTGTTACTGCGGGAGGCCCCTTTCCTTTTGTTCTCCAGCCGAATAGAGTTCACAGGATCGGTGAGCTTTGAAAGTATGTGTAGCTCCCATTCCACTTCTCTGTACTGTTATGTCTTCTTCAAACCCATCGGCATGACAACAGGCTTCCCAATGAGGTAAGAGCTGTGACAGTCAGCTGGGTTTAATGATGCACGATAAACTCAGTGTGGCTTCATTTGATTGCATCTGTAAATGTTTAATTTTGATACCTAATGTTATAAAACAGAAGCGAATTTATCCTTTCACGCCATATAAAAGTCACAAGAAACAACTAGACTTCATTAGGTCGCATTCTTTCTCCCAATCAAAATAGACCCCTTGTTTAGCATCACATGATGAACGGCAATCGAAACCTTTGTTTTGTGACAGTTTCAGGCGGTGGGCGTAAATGAATACTAAATTAATCGGGGCGGTGCTTGGCGGCTACTGTGGTGGAACAAAGACATTCCAAAACTGTCACAGTACTAAAGCATAAATAACTTCTGCTCCAGCATTAAGGAATGAATAGAAATAATTACTAGCACTTGTAGGGTTAAAATAACAAGACTATTAAACCTTAACCAATACAATAACTTTCCTGCAGCTCAACTGGTAGAGCATGATGCATGCAATGCTAATGGGATTTGATTCCTAAGGGAATGCACATACTCGTAAAATGTATGAACTTGAACTTAAAACACAAGTTAGTTGCTTTGGATAAAAGTGTCTGCCAAATGCATAAATGTTAATTAAATTAAAAATATCAGATAGCGGGTTAGCAATTACACGGTGGGCAGTTGTGGGTAACAAGTTATCTTTCACAGGGTGAGAACAGGTTACCGTTGGAGAAGCATTTGCTATTTTTAGCAGCTGTCAACAGCAGGCAGAGGCTGCCCAGCCTACTAATTGGCTGCATTTGCAGGTAACCCAGAGCTGTACACCTCTCCCCATCCCATTTGTGGGCAGCTGGAGGCATTGACCATCCCCCTTATAAGACCTATTGGGGGTTTATTTTCAACCTTGTGGCTCTGAGAAGCCATTTCAACACCCGCTTGTCAGGGAAACCCGAGATAAGAATGTCAGTTTTAAAACATTTGCATAGGCATATTCAACGTTTAGGTGATAAAAACAAACAAGCTGCTTATCTCTCCCTCCCAGTTAGCCATAAAAGGCCCTAATTCTACCCACCAAATTGTTTTCGTCCAATCAGAGGATCCGTATGCGCTATGAAGTGGCTACAACGAAAATCTGCAAATCGTGTCGTGCTCAGCTCCAAAATTAGCCGCTCATTGCTTTCAGCACAGATGGCGTCATCCCCGCTTACTGCAAATGCCTCGCGTTCTACCGCAAGCAGACTGACCTCCTCCTAATCCTAATTAGGAATGTAATTTCTGCCAGAGCCTTCTTCACAATCAGTGGCAGCACACGCTTGTGTTTCGAAGCATACAGGGAAAACCTTCCCTACTCTGTCGCTCGTGTTTTTAAACAATGTGAAGCGCTTTCAGGATTTCTGATTACGTCTTTATGAGGACGGATTAGAGCGTAAAATGCGCACAAACGTCATCGCTCTTGGCTGCGTTTCTCTATATAATGGGCTGTGACAAATACATACAATAAGAGTATTGGGCTTAAATCCCTGAACAGGCTTAAGATCTAAAGGATATTAAATTGAATTTTTTCACCCCCTCCATCCACAAACACTCAATATGCAACAAAACACACCAGAAGGCACTAATTGTCATAATACAGTTTTTTACTGCATTATTACTTTGTTGCTTCAGACCTAAAAAGGTCCCAGTGTTGGCAATGGCATCTATTGTTAAATGCATGAATTGTGTAACATAGCAGTGAGGTATGGCCAATCTGACAGCTGAATAATGCCACCCTACTGTCGCTGGAGACTTGTTGATTTAGCAGGGATATGCTCATAATCCTCCTAACTTCCTGCTCAAAGGGAATGCCCCATAATGCAATGGGGTAGGTGAAAAGAGCACCCTGGGGTTGACCTCTGGGGGGAGGAATATTGTTACAATTCATGATGTATACTAAACTCTTTCTCTCTTTATACACACACACATATATACACACACACACACACACACACACACACACACACATATATACACACACATATATACATACATATAAAATTTGGTGGAAGACAGTATCTATGTACATCACAGGCCTAAATTTTTCACACATATGTTTGATTCAAAATATTTAATGTAAGACTTTAAAACGGTATTCTGGTAAAAGAAAAAATGGCATGTTTTCCATAAAATCCTTTTCATATGTCACCATTTAGGAAAAAGTACGAAGCAATACAAGGTAACGAAGGGGAGTTGTCAGTTTCTATTCCGCACTGCAGAATCATTGTCTTCACTGAGCACAGCAGCAGCAGGAAGCCTATAAACTGTATAATAGACCCGGCAGCCACATTCACTTCTCTCTTCAATATACAATCAGAGCTAAAACAGCAGGCCAAGCACAAATCCCAGAACTCACATTGTCTATTGTGGAGCACCGGCCCCCCATAGCATCTCTGTTTAATTGTCTTTTGTTTGTGCTCCTGTACAAAAGGCATTTTGTGTAGTGCCACACACAGCTCTGGGAGGCTGGATCAGTTCAATCTGAAGCTGTTGTGGTGGGATTATAAAACGTTACCTCGGTCACGTGCATTCTTCAGAATATATACATGGCACTGAAACTCAGTTCATAGAACTAGCTACAACATAATATGAATAACTGAATAATGAATTATTGTTAACAAATAATTGTTTGCGATTCATTTCTTGTATATATATATATATATATATATATATATTTACAGTGTATGGATTTTTTTGTAAAATATTAACCATATTTTGTCATCTTAATGCATGCAATTTATACTATTTTCTTATTATCTGAAAACATATTGTTAGTTAATGTATTGCACTTAATGCGAGCTATTTTAGTTACAGAGTGATTGCTAAACTAAATTCTTTAAACATTTCCAGACTGGCTATATATCTACAATTTCTACAATCTACAAAAGCTACATTCCTAAATGGCTAGCTGTCTTTTCATTTCCAAATGAAGGCCGCATTCACTTCCGTCTTTATAGCAACACCATAACGCATGCCGTTGCTGTGCTTTAACACCAGCGTTGTACTCAAGCCGGGTTCTAAATCGGGAGCATAAACCCAATCAATCATGAATACAGTACTGCAAATATATCCTCCTGCATAATCAGAGTGTAAGGCCGTACTTATGAGAAACAGCCATAAACAAAGACCTTGGGGTTTTCAGCAACACTAAAAACACCAGAAAACCTATTTGTTACAGTAAAATTAATTTACATTTATACTAAACTTGTTGAGCTGAAACGCGAGTATCAAACTGGTCTTGTGACAGTCTTCCGGGCTTTTGTATGTCAAAAGTGTCTCTAATGTAAACAAAAGAGGGTCTACTCTCAGAATGATGTATATTGTGTTTAAAAGATTCGCCTGTTTGAGGGAGGCTTTTGGCCCTGTTTTTATAAACCTTGATTTACTGTTGCTTTGAAGTCAGATTAATGTGATTATCCTTCGTGAATATCGAGAGAGGAAATGCCGAGCAGCCAGACAGTAGGGTCACTGATAATGCGTGACAGACCGGGACGATGGACGACAGGTGAGTCTGTGTTTGGACAGACACTGCAGGTGAGAGGTCATCTTGATTCCAAGCTTTCACCAGGAAAAGCTACTTTAGCTGGGCTGGATCAACTTACTACAACTGTTCCAGCTTTCCCTGATTGCTAGTTAAGGAAAGTTCTTTAATAAGTTGCAAGCATTTTGTGTGAGGCAGCTTTGGATAAAAGCGTCTGCCAAATGCATAAATGTAAATGTAATATTATTGCTTGGTTTTAAAAACATTATTCAAAATTTTTAAAAATTAATTCTGTAACTTTTCAAAACTTGGACAATGACATGTAATATTGATAAATGTTCTAATAATGTTACTGTAAGAATGTTTTTGAAAACTTTAAAAGAATGTTAGCCAACGTTCTGAGAATGTTCTGTTAGATAGAACCATATTTTTATATCCTAAACAAGCTGATAATGATTTCCCTGAAAATCATTTCCCTGAAATGATTGTTGTTTTATACAACAATAAATCAAGACACTACCTAAACTTCAACACTCTTTGCATCGTTAAAAAAATATATTATTTAACTATTTATATATACATTATATATAATATATATTATATAACTATTTTTGACACAAGAACAATAAAATGCTCTTATTCCATATAATTACTCAAGCAGTATATTCACATGGTCATGTGAGCCTTGCAGTTCAGCACTCTCACACTCTCAACACTCTTGAGAAAATCAACAGAGCTGTCTACACTGCACAATAAATCTCTTATTTACATCATGTACAGGAACAGCTAGCAAATCAAAATCAGTTCTAAATGACGAACTGTGTTTTCTCACTGTTTCTAAAGCGTATTCTTTTTTTAATGTGAGGTAACATTATTCAGCCCTTATTTTCATGTACCACCAGAAACATAAAACACATCGTGGATCGGGGGATTCGGGCTGGTTGTCATTTAAACAGCCGATTTGCCATCGCATATATGCGCACACCTCCGTGATTGGTTACCATGCGCAACCGCCGCAAAAAAAAGCATGTCATAAATAGAAAATGTTGACGCAATGGGAGGTGACCTAAATAGAATACAGTAGTCGACCTTTTCAAAATTAACAAATCATTTAAACTAATTGTAATCTTGTAATTTTTCTAAATTGCAAAGTCTTATAATATAGTGAGAAGTGCGCTGCCCGGATCAAGACACTTTACGTTCTCATTACATTTATGCATTTGGCACTTTCATCCAAAGTGACTTAACGGCGCATTTAAGTTAAACACTTTAATTTGTATGTATGTAACCCATGACACTGCTGTTGCTAAGCAACACACTCTGCCATCTGAACTACAGGAACATTGATTTATGTAGAAACATTTTTACCTTGATGATCTCACAGTTAGAGCTCACAAATTAAACCGCGAGGGTTCCGCATAAATCAAGACGACATTTAGCTAAAAAAAGGCAAAGGAATTTAAAGAGAGAGAGTTAGTCTGAAACAACAAATGTTCACGAAGGCATGCTTATGTTCAAATAGTTCGCATACGCAGTCTAAGTGGGCAGTGGGGGAAATGTTGCTGAGAAACAGGTGGGGTGAGCATGGGGGTTTCACAGCTCGGGAGAAACACCATCTGAGCACCAGGCAGGCAGTGACCTCCCCACGGAAAGCCCTTCATCACCTGCTGAGGAGGATCCCCTCTTGTTTGGGAAGTGTTCTGCTCTCGCTCACTCTGCGAAAATGTGGAGCATTTTATGCCCATTCGTGGCCCGGACATCTAAAACAAATGTGGACATTCCAGAAGACCGTGGGAGGATGTGGAGAACTGACATCTTATTGCTGCTTCAGGATGTCATACGCCTGTAGCTGCAAAGTGAGGGTGTGTGCTACGTATGTACAGTATTCAACAGGCAGGTCTCTGCTGCTTTTTCACTTTTGGCATACTTGCCTATTTAAGTGGTAACACATTTTTAAAAAAAACACAGGCGGCACATTTTTCATTTCTAAGGGAGGTAACATTAAAACTGGGAGAGGTCTCACACGATCCTTCATGACTTTCCAACAGCGATGTTTTAACACAGCTATCACATAACATCAGTGCCCAGAAGGCCATATTCACACAGAATATGGACACCTTTAATGTCTCCAGGCTTACGTCTGGAGCTTGAGATGTATTCTTAAAAAGTAAGACCAGTTTAATTCCCATTCATTTAGAAGCCAGTCTGAGACTTATCACAAATGCTAAGCATTCATCCCATCTCATCTTGGAATCAATCAACCCTTCAGAGAAAGAAGCTGAGGAAACTTCAGTCCATCTTCACTGTTTGGGTTCTTAGACTTTATAAGTGCACTGCACACATCTTCTGTTGGGTCGATCCAGATGTGTCCGCAGATTCTTAATTTATGATGCTTATCTGCTAGACCTTTGGTGCCCAGAGGGAATACGATGTCAACTCACTAATGAGGGTAGTTTTATGAGAGGAATAGCATTTCCTCAACTGCTGAAAATATCTCTTACACAGTCAACTTTATTGGCGTAATTTTAGAATCTCTAATTTGCGCAGTAGTAGATGTAATTAACTCCACCCACGATAAATGTAACACATGTGATCTCTGCTTCTGATAGACAACTGTGCGCTGTTTTCCTGAAATGTGGCCAGCTCAAACATCCTGCATTTAGAAGAAGCGAGCCCCACTGTTACCCTACATGAAACAGAGCACCATCATTCCTACTTGGGACTTGAGCTGAAGTAAACCTGGCATCGCAGACATGCCATTTCCATCGCACAGATGGCCTTCAACAAGCGCAAATGTTCCTCCCCAACCACAGGGTATCGCCCACAGACATCAGAGAGATGATCCTGATTGGTGCTGATAAGGAATAAAGCAGCATGGCAGCACACTTCTGCATGAATTAAGGCCGAATTACATTACACCACTTTTAAAATCTCAATAGATACTAGGATTAACACACACACCATTTGCTACAACTGTTTATTTGCTAAAACTGGGTATCGCATACTAAACAACTGAAAATCACATTCAGTACAGACTGACCGTCAAATAATTCAGATTACAAACTACCGTTCTGAATTTGAGCTCTACTCTAACAGCGACTCAAAATTTCAAACAATGTTTCAATGTTTGACATTCTGCAACTGTGCAATTAAAGTCTGAGCACAAAAATGTAAGTTGCACACATCGAGTTTCTGTGTGAAATCTGTCAACTCCAAATGCTCAAAATCTGGCTGGCTCACGGCAAACAGTGCCAGCTAAACACTCCACTCAACTTTTCATTTTAAGGAGCGCAACACGAGCCCACTTCCAAAGCTGAAAGGCATTATTTGCTTGTGTACCGGTGCACTTCATTTTTGATATAAATAATTTGTTGTCTCTATTCTTTCTCTACTGTTTCAGGTATTTAATATTTCAAGAAGCTACACAGTCCTCTCTTTGTTCTTCAATCTACAAAACAACAAGAAGAAGCTGTAATTTCTACGGTATCTCACAAGTCCTCACTCTCAGGTCTCCAACAATGGCGTCTTCCGACCTCTAAAGTTCCAACCTGTGAATTTAAATACTATCAGAATTTTTATAAAAAGAGTCACCCCTTTCTAACATATTTCTTCTTTCCTCCATCACTTGCTCATTTATTGTTTTGTATCCTTATTGTTAAGTATCATAAGTAAGGCAGTGAAGCTAACGTTCATAGAAAAATAACATTTAAATCGACATCACTGTATGTTGTTTGCATATCTCTCTGTCCTATAAATAGACAATTAATGCAAATGCAAAGCAATTTAATAATTTAAGAAGACACAAATTATCATAGGGCAATATAAAATACGGCTACGGCTAATTATTTGCACAGTTTATCAGAACATTCTCCAGGGCAAGCACACTGCCAGAGTTTTTCTAATGAAGAGGTCAAATACAGCACATGTAAATGCGTTACAATAGCGCTAGCAAATAAACAAGGCTATTTCAGTGCAAAATCAATATATCAGAGCACTACAATAACTTTTAATTCCAAAGCAATTAAATAAATGCTGAGAATGTAATGATAAATAAAAAATAATGTTCTGAGAATAAAACTGGAATATAATTTTTTTTATATATTTATATATATATTGTAAACGTACATGAGAAACATTCCGGTCTTTATCGCTGAAATTACATTTTAAGTTATTTATAAATTCTGTACCAATTGCTTCGAGGCACCACAGCATGTAACTAACAGTTACTTATGATAAGATGTTAGAACCACATACAACAGTCTGGCATTGTTTTTGCATCTCTGCGCATTATTAGGACGTCCTGAGTCTCAAATCTTCTTAAAGGCTACGGACTGATTAGTTTCCTGCAGGAAGCATCTCATGCACCGTATCTTAGCGACTCCTTTTAAGGTCATCTCTGTGAACGCTGATACGCCACCCTGATGTAAACACGCCGCCTGTATCGTCTGCAAGGGAGCAAATCTCTGAGATAACGCGCTTGCCTTGGGACCCCCAACAAACTATATATAACCATCAGATATCAGGAAAGAGGAGATTTGCTACATTGCTATGACAGCTAAAGCTCATAAAAGAGACCCTGTCCAACGGATCTATCCAAAAAACAACCAGTCAAATAAATCTATTTTGCCTATTAAATAGATGTCTATAAGCTTATTTATACATCTCAGGGCCACCGGGAAGGAAAATCTCATCTACAAATGTCTGGCATCTTGACAAATATCCCAAGCACTTACTTAGTTTGGGACACACTCACACTAGCAGCTGTACTCAGCACATACTACTACAAAGTTCACTTAGGTTTTAAGACCACTAGATAAAGCCAAAATACTAACTCTGAACCCATACACAAGCTCTGCACATTTCAGGCAACTGGCTCTTCCTTTAAGATTTTGCCCAACTTTCCTGCCTAACATCCATAGGGGTTGAACTACAAAGCTTGTAATCAACATCAAAAAGATCTTTTAATTAATGTTTTGTGAATCAGATCAATAGATTTCACATGCTGATAGTTTTCATCAGAGGTTCGTGCTGAGCTTTAGTTGTGGTTTCATGTTCAACTCTGTTCACTTTGCAAGTAAGTGTGAGGAGTCTATGAGGTGGCCCTAACGCCCGTCTGCCAGATGGTCCGGGTACAATCTGTCAGTGCAATCTGACCAGTCGGCTAAATGCACACAACAAATCTGGTGCTAATGGTGGATTTTGGCACTAAGGAGCCAAATTAGATTCTTGACTTGCTCCGTTTCTGTTGACTTATTCTGTCAACTAATAATTGTTGTTTAACAGAATACATAATACTCCTTATTAAATCGTTGAGGTGGTTAAGAGACTATTTTAAGCAAGGTATTTTGCAGCTATTGCTGTTCAAAATATATAGACTTTAAGGCACCAACAATGGAAGACATTAAAAATTGGCCTACTGTATTTCAAATCGGAGTAATATATTTGAACAGCTATAAGAGTTTCACGAAAATGGGCTGCGAATGATACATTTTCTCATCTGATTGACTGTTTGCAGGTCCAGCTAGAGTCCTCAGATAATAAAAATGTCAGATAATAAATCAATGAGCTCTGTTGATGAGCAGACATCCCAGTCACAAACGAACCTCAAAAATGAGCTTTTGTGTATGCACGAAAAGCTTCCTCAGTATTTTCTGAATTTCTACAAAAAAGAAAAAATATATATCCTTATCCTTCATCTTTTTAGCCCAAACCTCAGCTGGAGGATTGCAGTCAACAAATTTATTTGAGGGTCTTTTTATATCACCCCACAGGAGTCATCTGCTCTTTATAGCAGTCAGTTCAGAACTTGATATCCGCCGTGAGGGATTCAAATCATCGTCGCCCAGGTGAATCATGGGAGTTGGTCTGTGCTAACTGTCAACATTTGTACTTGCGATAGGGGACTTTGAAAACAAGGTGTGAAAATGGCAGATGTTTCAGCTGAAAGAAATAATACCCAAAGAAGACGCCACCGATATTACCCAGCAATTCCCTCAGTTTAAGGGAAGATGTCGCGCACCTACAATCTGTACACAACACTTACATGTAGGTGTGAAGTATACAGAAAAATGTGTTTCCACTTTGAATAAATAACATTTTAGTTCTGTTCAGACAACTGCTGCAATGTCAGATTTATCTCTGAGCTCATAAACAAGGCACACCGGCATGTCTTGTTTCCATAGAGAGTGCAGCATTTTGATTCCAGCGGCTGTCAGATGATCTGTGGCATGTTCCTATTTTTGGCAATAATAATTGCCTTTGTGATTAGTTGGTAAATTAAGATTCAATCTCAGGCAATTAGCTGAATTTGGTACATACACAAAACAAGTCAATTTGAAAAGGCACTGCAGGAAAAAGAGACACATTATTTCAATATGTGAAATTGGCTAATAAGTAATTATTGCATGAAGCTGATGGTGTCCAACTGTTTCAGAGACACTGACCTACTGTTCTATCTAACCAACAAACTTGCATAAGCACGTTCGTCCCATTGGGAGCATGTAGTCAGATCACTAACAGGAAATTACACAAGCATTTTACCTAACTGAGAAGATGATGAAGTATGTCAAAATTACCACGCCAACCCAAAATATTTAACTGACAACCAAATCTCATGTGAGCAAACAAATACATAAGCAAAGTCAATGAGATAATGACATTAAACACTGATTATGTATTATAATAATTGCTGGAACAGCACTGTAAAATATTCATCATAAGAATAAAATAAAGAATGATTTAATCACTTTCTATAAAATAAAAATGGGGCGTGTTACGATCCTGCCCGTGTGCTCGGGCACCAATATATATCCAGCCCAGCGGTCAGGCACTATTTTGATCAATGCCCAATCTTATTGACATTTAGGGAATGCACATGCCTGCCATTCCTGAACTGTGAATCTGTTCGTTCTAAGCTTTCCCACATCTGTCGCTGCTTACCAAAAGATCAAAATTAATAAAAGCAGAACAATAAGAGTCCTTTATAAATTTCCTTTCATGTTTATTTCAGAGAATTCATTGGAATCTCCATTTCATTAGAAAC
>JAZGTJ010010177.1:0-17133 GCA_036877575.1 Botia almorhae | reverse complement strand
GGTTCTCTGAGCTCTGGAACTGAGGAGTCATAACAGCTTGACATTTATTATAAAATGCGAGTGAGAAAAACATGAAATTACTATTAATCATACTGGCCTCATACAAATGCACTTTTAGATCAATTTACTGTTCCACAATCATCTTACATGTTTTTCAGAGAGAATTCAGAAGCAGAGGCGTATGTTTCCGTTATGAAGATATTTATGTAACATCAGTTTTTAAATTCGTTGCATTATTGGGTTTGTTAAAAATATTAGTCTCCTGTTTGCTCGCAGATATTTAAGGTCTGCTACATTATACGTTTCAGTAAGTGATGTCATCATTCAGCATTAATGTCTACTGTAATTGTGTTCAGAGGTGGCCCCCAACAAATATTTGGATACTGCTGGACCTACAAGTAACAAATATTATTGGAGTAAATTTAAATATCAAACCAAATGGCACATGCAAAAGTGAGCTTTAATCCTACTAATTAATCTCACAACATTAACTATGTACTATGTTACACAACCTACATCTGAGGCAATCTCTTAAGCACAAAATTTGTTTGAAGTGTTACAGTGAAAAGTCAGCCACAACCTAAACGCTGAACTGTGGGACAGATGTGAATAGCCACTAATATTTAACCTGTAATGGCAGGGGCACTGCTAAAGCAATTTCATCTGATAATAATAATGCTCGGTTGCTCAGCTGCTGGACTCTGTTGATATGATGCACCTGTAGCCATAGCCAAGACTTGTTCAGCCGTTAAATGTTACAATATTCCAGTAATAGCTGTTCTGCATCAGGAAGAAGACCTGAATACCAATAGCCTGATTAGATGGATCATGACTGAAAACTTGATCCCACCCTCCTCTCTCTCTCTGGGTGGGTGGGTTCCATTCAGAAGTGCTCGTGCATATGCTCATGTATATACCCTATTCCCTTTAAAGGCACAATACATATAATTTGGGATGCACCATAACATCATCTTTCCTAGTCAAAGGAGCCACTGCCATCAGTTCTACCTAATTAAAAATCATTACACATGATTTTACACATGATATAATAACTGAAAAATCAATGAATGACAAACATTAATTAATCTTTTCCTGCGCTCACATTTGCCTTGACTCCTTTTATTTAAAAACAGCCTCTTAAAGACCTGCTCATCTAGCACAGAATTGTTGCGCTACTGTATATCACATTCATTCCTGCCACCATTATCATGATTCCATTTGCTCAGATGGATCTGGCTTTTATATAGTACAACACGGCATAGATCCAACATTACTCATTACTCAACATTACCCTGAGCTCTCATCTCATTTATTTTCCTCCTACCTGCCTGAAACCCCACAGCTTACTTGGGTGAATTAAGATCAAATATTGTATGAAGACATCGTGTGATATTGCCTAACCAATGAATCCTCATGCTGTGCGATTTCACCAAAGACTGGAAAGCTGAGAAGAATTTGTCCCTTGTCAGGCAAAATCCTGGGGTAGGGCATCGCCACAAGTCTGAATCCAATGTTTGCGTGATATCCCGACTGTCTGCTAAGGTGCCTTCATCTGGTCGCTATTTGAAGGCAGCAAAGATGTATTCTTCACTGCCTAAGATAACCCATAATCATGTCCATGTGATTCTGCTGTTGATCGAAAGAATCAAAATGAAATCTGACAGAGTGGTTGAAAGGAATCAGTCATTTTTCGACTGATGTTTCTATTTCCACTGAGAAATAAGTGTTATAATCATTAAATATTTGCTTGGTTATCTCTAAAGCTCACTTGAATTATTAGACATGACATAATGGTGCCTTAAATGTGGATTTGGAACCAGTTCACTTAAAGATTCATTGAGTAATGTTTTGGTTACGTTTCGCTGTCTAATACAGTGGTGTTGGAATATATGCAGGCGTCTGTCACTGTCACATCATGCAAAAAAATTGGAAACCTAAACTAAGCAACTAAGTGGACCTTTAAAAGGCACCTTCATACTGACTCGCAGGCCACGTACACACTACAAAGTTCCAGAAGTGACAGCCGCATTTAAATGCAGGAGTGAATCCGCTAAATTAAAATTCCAAGTGTGTACGGAATACAGAAGTCAGTTCTTAGTGACAACCAAATGTAGCTTCGGTGTATACGTGGCTGAGGGGAGCGAGCCAGCTGCCTTCTGTTTCAAGCACATCCTCTGACACAGGGGTATTCAGTCCTGTTTCTGCAGATCTACCCTTCACAGAGTTTATTTCCAGCTTTATTCAAACACCCCTAGTAATGGCAGTGCTGAAGACAATTTTTAGAAATCTGATATATGAACTAATATTAATCAAACCCATAAAAAACTTGCAGGCTTTTCATAAGGCTTATTATATCTAATCAAACTTCTACTGTATACACAAATAACCCTTGATAGGTCAAAATAGCTTTGATAATTAATGACACATTATAATGTTTCTAAACACCACTTGTCAATATAGTAAATAAACATAAATCAAACAGTGTCATTTACGGCTATGACAAATAAAAATACTACAAAGTAAATGGAGGACTGCATTTATGTATATGTATTTGCAAATTTATATATGTCCACATCATACAGATTTTTCCACTTGTTTTGGAATCAACCTTTTCGCCCTGTGATGTTTGTGCTCCCAGGCCTCGTGATCTTTTGATCCGGTTTTGCTTTGGAACTATTGTACAAAGCATGTACGCTGTTAAAATTAATGAACGTACTGTAGCAAAAGAATGGTGACACACAAAATTCTTTGAACTAAAAATATTCCACAAGGGTTTCTTACAGTTTGGGGCTTGAACAGGCAAACCAGATGCAGAACAGTCAATAACACCATTTGGGCTAGTTTGTTGGATAAGAACAATGTAATAAATGTTTAGACTGTGTTTAATTTATAGAACCAAAAATTCTAAAGCGTTCTGCAATTTGTACGTTGCTCATTATTTTATGGAGTATGGCCACAGCTTTGCAATTTGAGCAGACGACAATACAACTTGAAGGATTTTAAAGGCAAGCATTGCAGTAATTGGCCCCTTGATGAGTTTTTAGTTTTGTGTTACTTGGCAAGTGTATCTGCCTGAATGTCACTGGAAATATATAGCTCTCATTTAAAGAGCTTTAGGGAGAACCTTGTTTTGGAACTATTGGTGAATGTTTTATATTTCATACTAATTGAAGCAACAGGTGTTAGCAGTTTGGGTTCTTGTGTGACAAAGTTATGTGACTTATATTTTGGTTTGCATCTGTATTTGTACTATGAAATAAGCAAACAATATCTGGTTTGTGTATAAGAACCAGGTCAGGTAAACAAACAGCTGCTCTCCAGCTATTTATGGTTAAGGATGAAAAACAACTAAACAAGTTTTCAGGGCGAACCTCACAGTGAACTACATTTCATGTTTATAGGTCAAAAAAGCATCCATGGATCATTGTCATTGATTCCTTACAATATTTATGACATTGCTTAGGCAGAGACCTGCGTAAGCTGCACTCTCACTCCCAGTGAGAATAAACTCTCGCAAGACGTTGCAGGTGCATTAATGAGCTTTTGCATGTGATGGTCATTAATAAAGAAAATAAAGAGATTGGCTGACATTTCTGATGACCAGCAATGGCTTTGAAACCCATCCAAGTAGATTTCTTCTCCAGGCCCCAAAGACTTCAAAACATGAGCCAACACACAGCATGTGTCGAATATTTTATGTATGAAATGCAAAACCTGTGAGTTTTTCTGTTTATTAAAGCAGAAAATCGTACCCAGAGCAGATATGGAGAAAAATGCTTTTTGGCCTTGCAGGCATTACAAAACACAAAGTCAGGTACATCTAACAGTTGTTCATGACACATTATTTAAGACCGAACTAAACTCAGTTATCCAGTTGCATTTACCTAAGTTGTACTCTGTGCATTTGCATGCAACATATTCTAGTATCTAAAATCCGGGTTCTATGAAAACCCTTTGAGAAAAGGCTAGTTTAAATGTACTCCTGCCATCAATTAAGTATTGCATATTGCATGATATAGTGCCATTAGAGTAACCCAGAATGTCTAGACAATGGTATCTAGAGACATGTTCCTGAGAAATGATTAAGCCATCCCACAGGAAGGCAACACAGTCTGACAGAATATTATAAATGGGACCCAAAAGAGGAGAAACAAGGATACAAGCCATTACAATGCAAATAAATGTGGAGTCATAAAAAGTGAACGAGCCAAAAAGTAAATTCTTCCCATTCAGATCTTTCCATCCTCATCTGAGCGATTTCTAAAGGACTTCGTTTAACATTATCGCCCGACAAATCCTCATTTTCACAGTAACTAACTGGATCAAATATTTACGCTAGAACTTTCCACCTCCGCATCATTTTGGGAAATGATAGCCTTCAGCAAACGTTCAGTCTCGCTGACGGTGCAGAAAGAGACTTTTGTAAACTGTAGTTCATAATGGATTCTTGCAGAGTGAATGTAATCGGCAAACAATCTACCTCAATTGAATGGATTTGTTAGACAATGGCCGCAAGAACAGCAGCAATATCAAGATGACTTTGCGTATAGCTGAACAGACAAAATGCCCTTGAGAAATAATTTCCTCATGAAGACGGTATAATACGAATTGTGTCATAATCATTAGGGGCAACAATGGTAGATGTGAAAAAAGTAGGTATGCCTAATAAAAGTATTTATTTAGAAAAAATATGTCAACATAAAAGCGATTGTCTTGGGCTAAAAGGAATAAGTACATCTCTAGACTGAGTGGCCGATTTCCCCCCACTGGCAGAAATAACTGCTTGTAGATGTTTCTGTTGACGTAGATTAACTGTTTATTAGTCTGTCACATCAAATGTGAGAACGTTTGCCCATTTATGCAGAACCCCTTTAACTGTGTTATATTGGAGGTGTTTTTTACATGCATATTGTAGGTGATTATCAGGTTGAATGGTCTTACTGCAGTTTCAACATGGAACTGACATAACCTGAAATTTACAGTCGACGTATTTTTTACAGTCAACTTATTTCTGGTGTTTACACTGAATGTATTTCAAGTGATGTTCATTATTTATCAAAATATATGAATTACAATCCAACAGCTGTAGGAGTGTTTAAATATACAATGTTCACTTGTACTTATTCATATCACATTTGTTTAAGTAATGCAAAACATACTCTAAAAACAGACTCCCTCAGAAGTTGGAGAAGAGACTTGGTGAAAAGAAATAAAAAAGGCAGAGGTGGGGGTGGATAGGCAGAACATCACCTCATTTTCACCTGAAATGATGGAGAGAGAGTCAAAAGTGAAAGAGGCTGACTGCCTGTCAGGTATATGATGGCCATTAAAAACAGGGGGGCTGTATGTGCTGTCAGCCTTCATCCTCTCTGCTCTGCCTCTCCACACTAACTAATTAGAGTCCACTGTCTCGACACCCTTCCCTTCTGCTCAGTGTTTGTGTGTGTGTATGTGTGTTTGCTCGGACAGACACCTGAGGAAGCTGCTCTGGACGCTGCAGCTCAAGTTCATGGGTGTCAAATCAGCCTTTTATAGCAGCCACTAAAAATAGCTCATATACATGTTCATGGAGCAGATCTTAAACAATATTGTGACACATTCCTTATGGAGTCTTATAGAAAAAATGCTTTACGTAAAATGTTTTACTTGATGCCTATTTAATATGTTTATGTCAGTACCAATAGTTGGATCTAAGGAATGTTACACAATGTTCAGGAATATTTTTCACACACAATCATTTGTTTGAAGCACTTTTAGAAGTATGTCAATATTTTCCAATACTAAAATATATTGATGTATTTTCTTTTGCTGTCACCCAAGCTGTATTTCCACCATCATCTCACAATTGGGTCCTTAAATAAAATTGCTTGGTTTGTGGCTCAGACGACCACAGAAAATCACTGTTCTCCTGTCAAGTATCCCAAATACATGGCTTTACGATCAGACCACAGTCAATGACGCTGGTGAATGAAACTCTCATTTAGACCCCAATTGACTGAACTATTGTTCACCCTGTTATGGCTTGACCATTGAAGAACTGACTCTCCATTTCTGCTCTCAGATATCTGTTTCCTCTCCCTGGGTGAAAATCAAACAGCAGTGAATGTCCAAAACTAGAGTACACCGAAAAGGAAGAAAAACACAGATGAGATCTCTTTAATAGCTCGGTTGTATTTCCTGGACACCAGTAAGATGGACCGGAGAGTAAAAATAGCCAACAATCTCACATATGTCCCCACTAGAGTTTCAAAAGAGATCTCAGCAATGTTACACACTTTGCTTACATTTGCCAAGATACCAATATTTGCGATCAAAATTCATATGAATGCAAACATTTCTCAAATTGATCCAAAATCTGATTATTTAAGATATACATTCAACATTGTTTTGTATGTCAACAATTGTTTTATTTCTATTTATTTCTATTTTTTCAAAGCAATTTTAGTAGAAACATCTGAAACAAAGTTAAAACTTAAGTGAAATGTACAGTAACTACAAACTCAAAATCTCCTGAGCTATGAAAGATCAACATCTGACAGCAGCCCTGCCCAGAGAAACATTTTATTGCTCAGAAACATGTTGGTTATCCTGTCTGTTGACCCAGAGTGCCCCTGGACTACTGATGTACGCAGGCTTATGGCTAAACACACTAGGGTCCTGTGGGAAAAGGGCCCAAAAATATTCACTGACGTTCCAATTTTCTTTGTTTCTTAGGAGCTTAGAAATCATGAGAGCAATCCCACCAGCAGAAACTTTCCACAATGACTTTTCAAACATGGCGTTCAAAGAGCATTGTGAGGTCTGCCAGCACCAAACCATTTATTCCAGTTCTCTTACCAAAACACAGATAACTTAAGCCAGGTAAAAAACAACTTCTAAAAATGGAGTTTCAATGGTAGACTTTTGGATGTCTGAAAAAGGAGTTTCAATGGTAGACTTTTGGATGTCAAGAAGCCTGACAAGTCGAGTCTGGCTGACCTACAGGCATGTGTGTTACTCCACCACTATAAGTGACAGTACATCAGTAATGAGAGCCAGGGAACTGTCCCTAAATCTTGTATGTGTAAGCCCCAAACACCAGGGACCATCATGGCTTCTCACAGCTGGAACTGATATCATATATTATATGGCAGCTAAGGGTAGGGTGACATAAAATCAGAAATAAAAAATCAGAAAAAACAGAAATCAGAAATTTAATTCCATCACTTTGAGTTTAGAATATGAACACTGATATAACCTGCTGATAAAATAATTATTTTAAATCAAAGAGGACCAGGGATCAAATTGGTAATTCTGATTTGCTTCTTTGCCTTTTTGAACACTTTTGCCTGACAGTTAAGTGACCCATTTATTTTCTTATTTTCTGCAGTAGAGGGTCTCAGACACGCAAGCTGGGGCACCAACTTTCCACAGCAGTTAATCAGGCCAAGAAAAAAGGCTTAACTGACCAACATTTTTCATCTGCGGTGTCCTCCCTCTCTTTTATTTCTCACTAGTCAAGTGTAGAACCTGTCTTCTCTAACAAAGTCTAAATGTGAGTTTGAAAGTTTCATATTTATCACATTTGTTATCCTGAAAGGTGAAGAATGCTGCTTAAAAATACTGAAAGTGTGATACGAGCTGCTAGTTTGCTTCAGATGCATAGGTGAACAGAACAGCATGATTTTAACATGTCTAATTCAGATGCAGATTGGATGAATCAAACATCTCCACATAATCCTCCATCACAATTCTCCACCAAGTGTAAATCATGCTATTTTATTCACTTTATACAAAATCCCTACCTTTATGCATAATTTGTGTAATTATTCATATAATTTTGTATCATTTGTATTTAATTTTTTTTTTTGCACTAATATTACACAAAGTTTAATTTTTATGTTATTTCTGATGGATATTTAAGGGACATAAATATTGAAATATTTCTGAAAAAATTCTCTCACATCTTCAGGTACACAGGACTTTAGTATAATGCATGCAAACTCATTGATTTTCAGGGAAAACACTAAAGTCAATAAATTGTAGTTAAAGACAGGTTTTCCTGGTCTGTGGCACAATGCAGTTTAAAAACACCTGCTGATAAATTCGCCAGGGGGTTATTTTCCAAATGTCCATCATGCTCTTCAATAATTTAACCAAATTAACCACAATTTAAAGTCAATTGCTGTTTGTTTCTGCATCTATTAATTCTTTTAAGGAGATGACAAACATGAACCAATCTTTGTCAATTTGAATAAATAACAAGCGAAGTAAATAAAAAATAAATCCATAATTACATTTTGGTATTCACTGTTAACAGATATGTGTAGAAAATGAATTTACTCTTCCATTGTTTGGCTGTAATAAAGAAAAAATGTCTTTGTTGAGAACTACAAAACTCCTCACATTTTTGAGCTGTGACAGCAAAATTACAGCAGGAATAATTACAGCAGTGGATGGACCATCACCATTTATAAGCACAAAAAGTGACGTGACCCTTGACCCTTGAGGCAATTTTAAGAGAAAATTCAGTAAAAATAATTAGTTAAAAAAACAAAGTCAGATGAATGATTTCAATAGTACTTAAGAAAAACAAATCTTTAGTTAACAAGCTCTTAAAATTGTCACCATAATATATATCAGTTTGTACAAAAAACATCAAAAGCAGCTTGAGGCGCTTCAATAACTCCTAAGGTTAGAAGTGCTGAGGGAATTCAACAGGCATATGTGCCTCAATGCTCACTGACAAATATTTTGGCAGTAAAACCTAATTTAGCAAAGGGTCATTTCATTACAGGAGCAAATTATCTTTTGCAATATTTTAACTTTCTGTGTACATTCCACCTTTAAAGGAAAGTAGTAATTAGTTCTAATTTTAACCCAGTATGAAGCATTAAAAAGTAAATGTTAACGCATCCCCAATCAGTCTATAAACATTGTAATCATGGAATTAATCCGTTGATTCTATAGGATTTGTAATGATTCAGATTTAATGATATTTTCAATACAATTATATTAATGATCTATTTTGAGATTATAATGTTTTGCTTTTGTTCTTTGTGATTTCTGCTGGTATACTCAATATACTTGTACTATTACAGTCTGTGCAGTATTGCATGTACTTGGAAGAAGACCATGAGGGCTCAGGGTGCCATTTTGGTCAGGGCACACAAGTCAATTTTGCTGCCTCAAGAAGTACTACCACAAATATTTTACATTTGTCATATCAAATGGCTGCAATGTGTCTTTGATTGTATGCTTAGTATTTGTATATGTGGCATCATGGCTATTGGTTTTTTTTAGCTTAGTATTTCTGGAAATTCCATGTGCTAGCCTGCAGACAAGACCAAAAACATAAACAGTCTGCAGAAGCAGTTGCTTTTGGCCATTTTTGAGTCCAGTCTTGTTCATCCTTCTTCCATGCAGGTGTGTGCTATTTTTTTAAATCACGTCCTTCACAATGAGTCCCGTGCGGGTCTGAATGTCACAGTCATCATTATTCCTTCACTGCTTTTCGATTGGTTGAATCTGAATTCTAGCCTCATCGCAGGATTGGCCCTGGGCTTTCATTTTTAAAGGTCAATATCTGGTCATAGTGGACTCAGTTTTCAGAAGATGCCAGTATTTTAAGTTCAATCTCATTTTAGATGGAGTATCTCAGATGTTTCGAGCGGGGCATCGTTCCACTTTTCTCAGCATCTGTCTTTGATTTAACACCATTCCTCATGTCTCTCTCCCTCATATATAAAATAGGCTAGTGGTCAGGTCTATGATGGACTAGCTTCTTTTCAAGGTAAGAACTGCTGTTCATTTGATGAATATAGGAATGGAAACTGTTTAGCTTAGACAGAATTCTTGTGCACTTCATCACAAAACAAAGTACAAGTCGATCAAGTTAACTTTTACCACATTCTTCAAACAAGAAACAGAAGAGCTGATAAAACTGATGATTTAACCAAAAAACATTCCAAATACATTTTGTTTATAGTTTATTTCTGCTACCAGTTTTACCACCCTAGTCATTTAGATATTTTCAAACTTATTTTTAAAGTTATTTTAATTTTAAAATATATTTAAAAATGTACAATTATTTGATAATACTGCTAATGCAGTAGTCCATAAAACTGAAAACAGTTCAGTTTTTTTAGATTACGACACCTATTTAATTTCCCATTTTATCAGATTTGGGAATTGGGATGAACGTGGTTTATAAGCAGACAAATCTCAACAGAGGTCATGTTTGTGAGTGTCATTTAGAGAGTCATCTGGTATCTTTAGGGGAACACTTTCTGTCCAGCAAACAGAAGGGACAGATGATACAGTACAGTGGCTGACAAACTGCCCTCATAGCAGGCACCCATTGTGTTCATCTTTCACTGTTCAGCAGCCCTTCTGCTGGATGAACAAAGACACAAATGGTCCTAATACCTCAAACTGAACAAACACTGATGGAAGGAATATCAGCATGATACTGAATTGATCTGAAAAAGATAAATAAAATGTTACCATATATCTTTATTACAAGCCTAAGTCTCACGTTAAAACACTATTTATTTGGACTATATATATTATATATATATATATATAATATATATATAGTCCTCATATTGACTGATCTGTGTACTCATAATTGAAAAACATAACTGGGTAAATTCTGGCAGTGTTAGTTCTACTGTGGCTTACATTTTGCATTACAAAAAATACTCTTTACCTATTTACATTTTATGCATTTTTACCTTCATCAGTACTATATGTTTTGTGCCAACCCTGTTACATTAAAATGATTGGGGTAAATATTACATATTTAATTACTGATTCATATCAGAATTATAAAAATGGCATTAGCTAGCAAATACTATTACCAAACCATGTGTTATTTAAAGTGTTAATATGCTTTAATACATTTAGCCAAGATCAATCCATTACTATGAAACTGTAGAAATGTCCTACCATAACTGGGCTGAACAGTGACCGTGTTGGTATGAGTGAAACGACTAAATTCAAGCAGACTTTCAAGAAGACAGTAAAATCACACTATTTAGGTGAAATAAATGCTATTTTTCATTATTTTTAAGCTCTTTTGCATTACACAGTAAACTAAAGTTCAGTATACTGTTAATAATGTCACAAAATGAAACATTTTTTCACAGTTAAAAAAGAAATCTGAACAAACAAGTTTACAAGTTTGTAACTTGGTTATTTAGAAAAGCTTGGTGATATAAAGGATGTTTCACAGATGCTGTATAATAAAAAACGCTTACAGCAAAGACAGGGTCAGTTCACAGTAACTTTGTGTGCAGATGATGCTTCACGGCACCTGTTTCCACATTCAGTCAGTTTCTGTAGTTTAAGGATGACTTTTCCCTTAGACAGCCAACTATTCAATTACATGAATGTCAGCCAATAAAAGGGCATTTCTCTCTTAATTCACATCAGCCAGAATAAATGTGCTCAGCTCTGTTTCACATGTCTCAGATTTTCTTTCATTTTCATTATGCCAAAAATAAATGAGCTGGTTAAGCTCCTGCGTCATCAGAAACATTGCAGGATGGCACTGCAGCCAATCAGAACAGTTTGTGTGATGTCAGTGTGGGCAGGGCTACCCAGACTGTCAGAATGTGGTGTCATTCATCACTGCCACAACAAGTAGAGAACCACAGAAAACACTGGAAAACTTTTCTCGTTGGCATGTGTTATTTGTGGGTCATGTGTTAGGAGAATTCTATAGACAAATTGTTGTGGCCTCTGAATGTTTGTCAGGTTTAATCTTAAAGAACTCATCCATCATTTTTCACTACCTAAACAAAACATTACAAACATTTGACCTACCACATACTGTAAATAAACATTAACGCTCAAAAAAAATTCTGTGGAGAATTGGGATCTCTTTTACTGCCAAGAATTGAACCTGTTATTTTTTGTTTTAGCAGCAGATTTGCTTTGGTTCTTAACCAACAGGCTATTACAATCCAATGGAAACATTGACAAAAAATATATTTTTTTTAATTTTGTGAGCACATTTTTGGCGTCAGTTTCAAAACCGGCAGTAGCTTCATAAAACATCTGGCCTGTCCATATGTGAATATCTGGCTATATTTGAGCCTCAGTTGTACTTCTGCCAAACCCATTGTTGCTAAATTTGTCACTTCAGCTAGTATCATCTTTAAACCAGGCCATAGACACTCACAACGTCACGTTCCTGACCCAGAGTCAACAACAGTTGGTTCATAGCATATGTTCTTACCGCCCCTGGTACTAAAGAGCTGCTGGTTTAATGTCTCATGTCAACATTATCTCCTTTTTCTACTGGGATGCCACAATTCAACTTGTTGCAGTGACCTCATTGTCCTCTTCCCCCTCCTTAACAGCTCTTTAAATTATTCAGTCTCCAATAAGAGACAGCTGGACCAAACTTAGGGATGTTCCTATGACTTGCCAGCATTTAGTCAGAACATTACTCATAGTCTATAGAGATTCCATCCTGTTCTCATTTTTTTCAGTTTGTTTTATATAAGCTGGTATCATTTGTATAGATAGATACAATGTTAGATTATAGTGCAGGCTAGCAAGAGTGGATTGTGCATGTATTGAAATACAGAACAATGTAATGTATTTTTATAACACCTGACCTGAACCCCAACCCTCACCCTTTTAACGTTTAAAGTAGCATTGAAAACACTGTTACACTGCTGGTGATAAAGCTAACTGATGGTGCAGGTTAGCGGGCTAATGTTAGACAAGTGAACAGAAGAGAACAAAAACATGATGATTCATGTCAGTAGGCGACAACTTTCACCAAGGAGATAAGAAGGCATAAAATATCACCAATACCAGCAAATTGCTGTTAACTGAAAGAATACTGATGCAAGCCTGGGGTGAGAATGTGTTAGATTTGTGTGATATTCCTTCGAAAAAACGTGATTAAGAAAAATACGGTTTCATTTTAGGCTTTCCACGACTACTTATTTTTCTAATTGACTAGTGTGAAGCCACGCTGGGCAGCATTAGCAGTCTGACGGCCAACTGTAGAGCGTGTCCCACACAGCGGAGATGATGAAACTCTCGCTCCCATATTTCCATTGTCAGAGTTATGCTAATTCCAGATCTGCGACTAGTCGTCACACGCCCAAAGCCCTGAGTAGCGGTAAAGCTAATTGACTAGTTGGTGCACCAGCTTTATTTGTGTATGTGAATCATTTACCGCACACATCTTTGTAAGACACAAGAAAACAACTAGGTTGAGGATATTTTGAGTGATCAAAACATTGTTGTGAAACATTTTATTTCCCAATACAGGCACACACACACCTCTATCCATCCTCTTTTTCCTTCCCCTGTCCTTCATTCTCTGTATCTCTCTGCTCTTCCCCAACTCCACACATTCTGTGTTTCTCTGACTCTGTTCTCTTATATGAGCTTTTTTCTCCCTCACCGTCTCAACTCATCTTTCATTTTATTTCTTGAATTACTGTCATATTTCTATTTTTTCTCCCTCTATCTATCTGAAACATCATATCACTAATGTACCAAGATAAATCACTGACAAATACAGCATTTGCTATGCTGACGATTCACAACACGCACACAACACGCACATTATAATAACACTAAAACAAAACAGCTTATTATAACAATGCAAGTCTAATCGAGTTTCTGCAGTACCTTGTTCAGATCTGACATCTTATATACAAGCAGTTCTAATAAACCACAATTTTGTCATGAGGTCATGGGGGAGACGCAGCAATTTGTCAACCAGCTGCACTTGAGGAAAATGGAGGATGGCAGTTACTAATCTTTGTCTGTTTTAAATGTCTGTTCGATGTTTTTTTATCATTAAATTACAGGTTCTGTCAACAAACCTAGTGACTTTTGCCGAAACAAGTTGCCTGAATACACACAAGGCTAAATCTCCTCTTCTCCGCGAATGCCATTTAATGTTGACTATTCCGGACTATTTTGTTTGTTTATGCAGACTGATGGTGAAATCGCTTTTATCTCCAGTACTAACTGTCAACATCTAACACACACAAAGCCACATCCATCTCTCAAGGTCTTCTCTCCATCAACAGAAAAGCCTCCACACTGAACTGAAGGATGTCTTATTAATCTGGGTGCATAGCTCCTCCTCCACTGAGGGTGGGAACGGACAATCAGCTTCGCTGTTTCTCCCCTTGAGGCAGCTGGGCCGTTTGCCCTTTTGCAAGTCACTGGTTCTCTTGGATACTCCCTTCTATTTTATTCCAAGGTTGCATCCTCCTCTGCATCCCAATAAGTTTTAAGCATAAGGAGGTTATTGTGCACCTGCTGCTAGGTGATGTGTCTCTTCATAAAGAGCTTTGCTCTGTAAGGTTGAACGGGGATGAGGGGAAACATTCTTTATCAACACGGTCTGCTGGCACAAAAGTAGATCTGTCAAAACAGATGAATGGGAGGACGTGGAACTTTGTTTTTCATCATTATGGTATACAGGGACCCATCTAGTGCTGAGGTTTTTTTCATTTTTTCTGTGCATTAGGCTGAGAGGCTGGAGGCCACTTTGGGAAAATGTGTTGATTTTAAGTCCCAAAGTTTATGACAATCAGAAAACGCATATTTGATGCGTGATTCCTTTACAAATTGTGTATGAATAAGTTAGAGGACCCTTTTAACTCAACTGGGGCTAAAGGGCCTCAGAGAATGCTGGGTAGTGCAGCTATAGGGGCAGTAAATAAGACAAGATTTGTCACATTGCATTTCATATAATTGAATAGATGTTTTTAAGAGGTCAAATAAATGTTGTACACTTTGTACATTTTGTACACTCCATTTCCGAACTTCATTTTAGAGCTAACGTGTTACTACAGACATATTTTACAAATAAATATCCATTGTGTTTGGAGCAGTCAATGATGTGGACATACTTTGCCCATCATTTACAACAAAACTGAGTGTTTGTGGGTAACAAAGATGATTTATGCTATAGGTGACTTTTATGTGGAGAGAAGTCAGAGCTAGTCAAGCAGATGCAGCTGACTGCAGTGGCTGTGCTGCGATATGTGGTTGGATGATGATTTGTAATGGGGCCAGACTGCTGGCTGCTATGCAGGTCTTGTGTCTGATTGTTGGCAGCCAAAGGAACCCAATTGAAGACCTCAGCAAAGCCATTATGTGCAAGTTTGAAGTTTTGGAGTCAAACATCCAATTACTAAAATGTGTGCTGTCGAGCAGATGCCTAGGTGGTTAAATGCCTAGGTGGTTGAAAACTCATTTTTTGATTTCTGCGTTCCAAACTACAAAAACAACATCTGCATATTGTAATAGTTCTTAGTGAACACAACAGAACTACACTAGCATGCATTCATTTTTCACATAAGCCTATAATAGCCTGTTTAATAGCAGATTCCGGTGTGACATCTGACACCCCCAATTCAGTGTGACACCATGTCTTGCTATTGGGGCACGTTGTCACAAAAGGTGAATGGGTTTAATGAATGTATTTCTTTTTTCTTTGGCAATAATGTTAGAAATGTGCAGTATTTTTGGCTACAAAAAAACGCCTTGACAACTAGTCCCCGTCTCCTCTATTTTATATGCATTATGGTATACACACAAGAATTGTATGCTAATTAATGTTGGCTCTTCTGTCTCCTACTCTGCGTCTGCATCAAGTAATTAAAATTAAATGATGCTTTTTTAAAATAGTTTCTTCTAAATTAAGATCCAAGTAAAGAGTCTGCGTCTTCACACCGTGCAAGCATAGGGTTCCTTTAATCAGTGTTGTTGATTTCGACTTGCTGGCTTCATTTCAGGCAGCTTTCTGACTCTCCGGGAAACTTTGTGCTCAATTTTTAATTGGCATTACTGCAGCAATGTGAGCCCATTAGTGAGAGAGATGGAGGGCAAGATCACAGAGCAGCATGGGAGAGCACATAACCTCCATGGAGGAGCATAACTGGGTTTCATGACTGAAAGAGACACTCACACAAACACACACAGAGGTCTGTTTCACTCTATTAGAGCATCTATTAGAACAACTGACTTTCATTGTTTTCACACCAGGCTAATGAGATTTTCCAAATCTATCCCTAAAACCAGAACTCTCAGCAACCTGTTGACATCAACAGATTTCAAGCAAAACACAATTAGAGTTTTTTTTTACTATTGAGGACCACCTATTAATCTCACATATCGGTTTGTAGGATGCTTTAGAATATTAGTGAGGACATGTTTTTACAAATGTAGGCCAGAGAAAGTCACACCTCTGTGTACATACACACACACACACACACACACACACACAACATACTACCAGTTGCTAATGTAGCATGCAGATGTGCAGCACTTGTGTTGGTTTGTTACTGTCCAAACGTATTTTATGTTAATTAAATTCTTGCTTATATTGGTGTAAGCATGACATGTAAATGTCATTTCAGTCAGACAGTAACACATAGTGAGAGAGCAGTACATACGGTTCCCAATACAGTTCAGCACTACCTATATAAACAGAGGCAACTGCAAACCTTACTCTGCCCTGCCACATATCATAACAACAAAAGAAAAATGTGACACCGCTAACACAATTTCGTGACTTTACAGCATTATCTCTTACGATGCTGAGTGATATATCAAATCCAGACCTGGGCACAGATGGACTGCCCAGCTTAAGGGGGCCAAGCAGCTGGTGCACCTGACAGGTGGCTGGAGTGGATCCAGGCATGCAGGAACTAAGGGTGGCCTGTGGACTCTTCAAATTCTTGCAGGTGGGGTGGGGATGGGTCACTTAGTCTGCCCCTGTTCTGATTGTCTGGTGGTCTGCCAGGCTACTGTCAGCCCTGGAGGACCAAACAGCACCTTCAGGTCACAGCTGGCTGTGGCGGTCACACCTGTCTGCATTCTGTCACCCTTCTGTCCTCTCAGAGGAATCTGGGACAAATCGGGTGGCCACAGGAATACCAATTGGGTTCTCAAGTTTTAGAGAGCTACTGATTTTATTTATTGTAATGGACATACAATATTGTGGTGTGTAGGATTGCTTTGGCCATTTTTATGTTATGTGTTTATCAAATTTCTATTCATAGAATTACACATGACTGTGAGGAGAGCAAAATTCTTATGCTTAAAGACTACAATAACAGCAATGTTTTGTAAGGAATAGAGAATTCAACTGTTTTAACA
>JAZGTJ010010176.1:0-18432 GCA_036877575.1 Botia almorhae | reverse complement strand
TACTCTGCTTCTAGCTCTTTTCAGGGTGTGATTGGACAGATTGTTGGATTGGATTATTAATCAGTGGATTATTAAGGAGACAGACAGTACAGCAGTGAAGATTTTGGGTAAGGGTTAATGGACCAACATAGTAATCTTAATTTTACTGTAATGTATTATGTTATAGACAGGGAGGTTCATCATTATCATTATTTGAAAAATGTCAATATTTGATATATATTACATAATTGTTATATAACTATATTTTTATTCCATATTGGCTTTATTGTTGTACTTTTTGCTAAAGTTTAATAATGCTAATATTTAAAATGAGCAAACTCTTATACAGAGTGACATTTTGCGTATGAGGTTTCAATGCTACATTATATTGTGTATTGTGTAATCCTTACAGAAATTGAAATATTGTACAGAAATATTGTTACTAGTATAAAATTATAAATCATTACAGTATCTTCTTATATGAGTCTTTAAAATCTTTGTGTCATTGTGTTTAATATAATTTTGATGAGAGTAGAGGTTAATAGTACAGTGTTATTTTAGAAATAACAGAAGTGAAACATTTCGTAAGGTTAAACCATAATACAACTGTTTGGAATGAAGCTGCATTATTAATTGCAAAAAATATTTTATAAAATGGGAAATGGGAGTGGCGAGGCTTAAATAAAAAAATGATTTTGCCATGAACAAAGGAATGAACAAAAAGCCACAATCAGCAGTGAGTTATAGTGATTTTAACTTGATCATGAAGTATTATAGTTGACATCAATGTAGTTATGCAAATTATGCAAATTATGTAATATAATTTATTAAGCTAATGGCAGACTGTTTACAGTAGCTATATAACTGCTATATGGAGGTAATGGATACATGCACTTAATATGGGAATCAGCTTACAGGATATGGTTGGTATGGTGCATTTATCTGCATTGCAAAATGGCTTAAAAGTGTCTCCTCGGATCAAAATTTAGAGTCTGACAGAAGGTGTGAATAAGCAGGAAGGATGCAGTGTGGTCTGATGTTGTGTCTCCTGCTGCTGATTCTGTCCTGGAGAGCAAGAAGCCAGAGCAGACGAAAAAACAGACAAAAGTCTGAAAACAACGTCATCCAAAATGAAGTCAAAAGTAAGAGCATTAAAATGGACCCTTGAAGTGATGAACAATGCTATAGCATATTCTGTGTGTCCTATGTGTCTGTCTGTCTGTGCATACCACTTCAATTTAATAACTTTTTACAAATTTGCATTGTTGCAAAGCAATGTCCTCAATTTTGTTCTCCTGCATTTTCAGCTCTCTTTTGTCCAGTGGAAGTGGCTTTCTTGGTAGACAGTTCTGAGAAGGCCACGATGCCCTTGTTTGAGAGTCAGAAAGGCTTTGTGCTGCGCTTCAGCACAAGGCTGATGCAGCTGCAGGTGTCCGGCTGGCGAATGCGGATGAGACTCGCCGCCCTGCAGTACAGCAGCACTGTATCTGTTGAGCACAGCTTTCGGGACTGGCAGGACATAGATGTTTTTCAAAGCAGAGTGGATTCCATGACCTATATCGGCCAAGGTACCTACTCGGCTTACGTCATCTCCAACGCCACTCAGATGTTTTCACGAGAAACTGCCGCAGGTAGCTTAAGAGCCGCAATTCTGCTAACAGACGGGGTGGATCACCCGCGCAGCCCCAGCGCCGTGACCGCAGCCGCAGATGCTAAAAACCGCAACATTCATATGTTTGTCATCGGGCTGTCAGGAGGCACGCTAGATGAGCATGGTAATGGTAGACTGAGGTCCATCGCCAGCGCACCGCCCCAGCAGTACCTGTTTAGCCTTACTGACACACAGCTAGACGACAAACTTTACAGGGAACTGGTGAGTTTAAAGTTTGGGCATTTTAGATACTCACATGTGAAAAAACTCACATGTAATTTGTATTTCAATACATTTAAACTTAGAATTTTCAAATTTTCACACAAAAAACCCTTTGTTTTGGTCTGGTGTGGCTCGGCTGATTTCCTGTATTAACTAGTTCAGGTATTTTGGCTTAACTCAGGTGCACGGCTAAGCAGTTAAAGATGATCTATAGAAGATATATACAGTTAAACAGATTTTGGCAAGTAAATAACACATCAGTGTTCAAAATGCTCTCCATACCCTAATTTACAACGGTAAGCTTATAATAATGATTTATAATTTGAGCTGGTGAGACAAATGTCAGTTTGGCTTAATTTGATTTCAACTTATCTAAAACTACAATTAAAGAGAGGCAAAAGTCAAGGAAAGCAGCTTTTAATACACAGTGGCAGGTTTTCGGAGGCTGAACCTCCTTAAAAATACTCAAATACCAAACAATAAAAGCTACATTTATTGTCATCATTATCATTTTTAAAAAAGTTGTTCACCTTGGTGTCCATAATATATATATTACAGTACATATTTTATGCGTGACCAATCAGAATGGATATTTAAATAATGCAATGTAATACCCAATTGTAATCAAATGCATTGACCTGTCATTCCTAAATCCAATAGACTTTCAAAATCACATTTAAGCAATTAAGACGTCCATTGATTATGACTTTAGCCAACATGACTGTAAGCATGATGTAAATTATTACAAAAGACTAAAAACAATCAAAAAACAAAAGAAGTGTAAAGCTGTAACAGGGACATGAAGTCATGAGGATCCATTTGCAGCATTTTAATCAAAATATTCAGTAACCGGCAAACAGTGTTATTTGGAAAAGGCAAAATCAGAAACGGTAATACAGGCAGAGGTCGGGCAGGCGGCAAACAATCCAAAAACATAATCCAAGGCAAAGTCAAAGGGCAGGCAGCAAACAATTAGAAATAATCAGAAACAGTCCAAACACAAAAACCAGGTAAACAACAAGGGAATAAATGCTCTGAACCATAGGCCAAAGTAATACTTCGGCCTACATTGCACTGATTGAACAGAGTCCAGGGTTTAAATAGACCGCTTGATTAAGAACAGGTGAACCAAACAGGAAGTAATTAGCCTCAAATACAGGGCCAATGGGAATTGTAGTCTGGAAGTGTACTAGTACTCTGGTGAGGGCTCCCTCTGGTGGCGTGGGGGAGGCGGAGCAGGAACAAAAGCAAATCTCCTAAGTGTATTGTTCTGATAATTTCCTACTTTAACAAGTGTTCATGATAAAAGACGGTTGTAACGGAGACGGCAGGATCCATATGCAGCTAAACAGTAAACAGACAATGGTCAAGAACCGGCAGACAGAGTAATAGACAGAGTAATAGACCGGTAGACGAGACAGAAACAAAACGTAAACACAGGCAAGGGTCGAGGCAGGCAGCAAACAATCAACAACAATGTTCGAAGCAAAAACAAGGGGCAGACAGCAAAGGTTCAAAAATGATAAACAGTCCAAACGGCACCGGGAAGGCAGTCCGGATAAACACTCTGAAATGCAGCACATGGCAAACAAGACATCGCAAAGAGTTCTACAGAGTCTAGGGTTTATATAGTCAACATGATTGGATACAGGTGTTTCAAACAGGAAGTAATCAGTCTTTGGCAAGGGCTCATGGGAAATGTAGTTCGAGAGGGGACTACTACTATAGTGATGGCTGCCTCTGGTGGCACGGAGGAGGCTGAGCAGCCGCCTCCTCCATAACAATGATGTTGTCAGTTATTAAGTCTTTATATAATTATAAAGACATATAGGAATGTAATTATCACAAAAACTGTGATAATTCCACGTATAATACTGTTTTGTTATAGCTAAAGAGCCTTTATGTTTACACCTTAACCTCCTTAGAAAATTACCCCACCAACCACCACTGCAAATACACACAAAACAATGTCAAAATTTTGTATTCACGTAAACACAGTCAGTTTACGTCTTCGGTCAAGGTAAACAATTGGGAATCAGTTGTTTACTAACAAAATAAATTGCCGGAAGAAATTGTTAGTTTGTATTTTGAACTGTTAACATTAATTGTATGTGCTTATTTTAAATTTTGTGGGTGCAAAATGTTGCTATTGACCAAGATCAGCGTATTGTGTGATACAGAAAAATGAATTACTGTTATTGTGTTATTTATTGTGTATCAAAGTATATATTTATGTATTGTGGCCATCTTTTAAATGTACTGTACACTTAAACAGCATTACATTTGCATATTTATCAGTGTCTGTAATGTTTACACTGTGTGTATCAGTGTTTACAATGTTTGTGTGCCTAAAATGTTCTCTGTTCTTTTTACAGAGTGAAATTGCTAACACAGTTGTAAGCATGTTTCAGATACACATAAAAGATACATATACAGGATTCAGATACATATACTGTATTAACTTAAAATTAATACCTCTGTTACAGTGTCCACAGCCTAAATCTTGTCTGTGTGAGAAAGGAGAGAGGGGCCTTCCAGGAAGTCCAGTGAGTTTATATCACTGTATATATCACTCAGTCTGATAGCCAATCAATTGTCATTGTATCATATCCAAATTCATCTTTATGTGTAGATAAATTTAATAACTGCAGATACATTTTACAAATGCATCAATATGAAAATGTTTATGAAAATTTTGGTGCGTAAACATTAACAGAACAAAAACGAAAAGCAAAAATGTAAGCTTCTATAACTGAATGTGTAAGTATTAGATCAGAGATTAATCATTTAGAAGATCATTAAGCAATATTTTATCATAAAAATTTTAACACAGAACTTTTTGTTTTGATTGTGACATGAGAACTTACATGGTCTTTATTTCATGTGATGTGGAACAAAATGTTGGTTCAAAACCCTGAGAAAAGTTTGGATAAAGCTTGACCTGGTCTGGTCACACAAACACATAAAGTACAAAATATGTGCACAGAGAGAGTATTTGAGAAAGAACTGTTGCACTACAGCAATCTCTGTGTTTGATGTAGCAATGTAAATGGTTTTCTTATTTTGTTGCTTTAAAACCTGCTGTTTAAGCAGATATGAGCAGGTGGATTTAGGCACTGCGGCGGTACATCAAGGACTAGGAATTGTTTCCCACACTACAAGTGTAGCAGGTGCCAAAGCCGCTCTGTTCAGATGTGCTTTCATATATGAGTATGCCTTCACTGCAACATAGAGGGGTAAAGTTCAAGGCCAGGGGATTAGACTTAGATAAACAAAAAATCTTCCCATCAATGCTTAAAGAGTGCAATAAGACCTCAGCCCCATCAAGATCATATTTCTTCATCTATGGTCTTTGAAACGTATTGCTGAAATGTATCTCTTGCCATTTTTTGGAAATATTAGGGTAAACCAGGCAATCCAGGATTTGATGGACCTCCTGGTCCAAAAGGATCCAGAGTAAGTCTCATTTTAGTGCGCTAATTTATATTTAGTGGCCTTATATTTAATCTTGTATTTGGTGGTGCTTTCTAATGCAAGCATCCCTGTTAGTAGTTCTCACAGTGCTTCACCTGTCATAAAAAACCTGTAGAAGTCTGATTTTGTGATGAACTTTTTCACTTTTTATTCACAGGGAGAGTCAGGCTTAAGTGGACGACCAGGATTAGAGGGTATTAGGGTATATTATCCTGTTACATCACTTCTTATTTGCATAAGAAAAAATATGGAACTATGAATATTCTTTGGTATGTTTGGTTGGTTTGTTTACTAACCAGTCATGTCAATTGGTTCCTTTGTTACAGGGAAGACAAGGACCTAACGGAGAAAAGGCTAGTATTTACGTAAACTGAATTCATAACATGAACTCAAAATATAAAGCTAGCAAGCCTATCATCTGGTGAATAATAAAAACTTTTTAAAGACTTTATCCGTTCAAAACATCACAGTACAATGCAGTGTCACTGAGCACAGCCTAAGACTGAAACATACAGGTAATATTGGACAGCACAGTGACTATGAAATGTGCTTTGTCTGTCTCTTTCTGTTATTTAGGGGGGTAAAGGAGAGTTTGGTACCCCAGGGTTAAAAGGAGATAAAGTAGGTTTAAAGATGTTATTTCCTGGGTCTGTCAACTGTGCTAACTGTGTGTCTGTGTGTTCATGATGCTTTACTCTGTTCTCACAGGGCCCAGATGGATCTCCAGGACCCCGAGGACCAAGAGGAGCTCAGGTTGCCCTTTTTATTTATTAATTTCTTTTGATTTTTTTAGTGAAATATAAGATTTTTTGTGAGATTCTGTGCATAAATCCTCCAACCCTAAATACATATCTGGAAATCTCCATATTTTATATGTGCAGAACAATAGCACTACCTTATTGTGAATGAGAGAGTAACATGCTATTCACAGCAGTGAAAAAATGATCACGCAAACATAGAGAGAGAACCACATGGTCTGATTGCTTCTCCTGCCCCTGCACATATGGAATGTGATTGCGGGATTAAGCAGTATCCAGACACTAATGTAGCATAGCTAAAGCGGTAAATCCAGGCCTCCACTGCATTGTTCCTCTCTGATGCTTTCTTTGTCTGTCAGGATTAGCGTAAGGTCTTCCATTCCACTTCCATTTCCCACACTGTCTTATCCCCTGTGATGGGAAATCTGACTAGCTGTTGTGGGTGTCCTGTGATATCACATTGCAGAAATTTGTGAGAGGCAATGTTGTGCTCTGTACTTGATCATAACTGTCACAGTGGAGGCTCCAGCCGCATCTCCACCGCACCACCAGAGGGAGCCCTCACTGGAACACTGACTGAAACTCTATGCAGACTACGTTTCCCACAATGCATCTACCTGGAGCCTGATTACTTCCTGGTTGCCACCTGATCCATATCACCATCCTCTATATAAACCGGACAATTGCACAAAATCTTGATTTACCTCTAGCATAAATTCTAAGCTTTTATCCCCTGTTTATTCTGTTTCCCCTGTTTATTCTGTTTATTGCTGTTACCAATTGTGCCTGTCACAATTCTTTTAAATTATACTGCAAATGGATCCGATTCAGTCTAACTCTTCGTTACAATAACGTTGCTTGTGTTAAAGCTTTAAGGAAATATAAGTGTTAGAGTGTTAGAAATATTAGTTCAGCATTTATTGAACCAGGAATATTCCTCTAACATAACAACAGAATCCTTAGAAGTATTTTTACTGTTAGTGCAACTAACTTACAGTATATGTTAGTGTGTTTAATGTGAACTGGTGGATAACAAACTAATACATGATTGTCTGTTTTAGGGGCCAAGTGGCAGTCCTGGTGACTTAGGCCCCGAGGGCCCCGTTGGACCTCAAGTATGGAGATTATCTCACTTTGAGGATGTGATGTGATATTATGAATGGTTATGATAACATAAATATTATGACATGGAATAATGCTGACATCTTTCTCAGGGTGAACGAGGACCTAGTGGACCCACTGGACCTTTGGGTGACCCAGGTGTTGGATTTCCTGGAGCAAAGGTAATCTTTTGCTTTTAAAGGTGTTTGTGTACAAACAGTATATTTTATAACAACTTCAATAACAAATACAATACAAATATGCTTTGTTTTAGTAGAAGAAATCTGTTTATGAATTCTTTGTGTTTGCTCAGGGGGACAAAGGCAGCCAGGGTAGACCTGGGCCCACTGGACCAATTGGTGTGGGTGAGCCAGGACTACCTGTAGGTTTACAGTACAAAACATTTTATTGTGCTATTTACGTTAAACTTATACATACATATACAAAGTTATACATATAAATGTTATACTTAATTGATATCACTGGAGGACGGTATACATTCACATTCAAGTATCTGCTCTAAACTGTAGTAACAGGCAACAAATAGACATCCAATGATGTATAGTATAACATACTAGTGTTTAGTATTTGTTTGTTAGGGCCCCCCAGGACCTCAAGGAGTTCAAGGCAACCAAGGTTTTCAAGGGGAGGGTTTACCAGGACCAAAGGCAAGGTTTAACAACAGATACCTCCACCCACCTCTCCTAAGCAGTATAGTAACTGGCTCCATTAAGGATAAACTGTATTGTTTTCTACTCTTTGGTTTCAGGGTGATGGAGGATTTGAGGGCCCTAAAGGTGTACGTGGACCTCCAGGGTTAGGCATCAAGGGTGAGAAGGTAAGTCACAAAAAACATGATGACGTCAAGTATAATCAAATTTAGTAGTAAGTCACTGCTCTTAAAACTTAATATTTTTCCAAAGGGTAACACAGGAGAACCAGGTTTGCCTGGACTGATGGGATTTCCAGGAGCAGGGATCCAGGGAGAGAAGGCAATATAATGTTTCTAATTAAACAAAGCCTCCATCATTAGCTTTGCATTTTTCCCCTAAATTATAGTACGTAGCATTTATAGCATTGTTTTTCATTGTCACGGCTTATTTACTGTGAAGAACATATAAAGACCTCTTCTATGACTGCAACCCCCAACAAACAGCAATTTTAATTCATAAATGTGATATAACAGAGGTAAATTACAAACATTAACCATATATGCTTTCTGTCTTATATGCTGTCTAATTTATATGGCTGTGTTGATTTAAATTACAAATTCTATGGACCCACTAGACCAACAAACATTGGCTGAGTTTTGAAGGACATGAATACCATAAGGGTAAAAATGCTTTTGTCATATCTTGGTATAGGGTGACCAGGGGCCCATAGGACCCCCTGGCCCAAGAGGTCCCCCTGGAGTGGGCATGGCTGGCCCAAAGGTACATTGTGGAATGTTATTTTATTGATCTGGTATTAAATGGCAAACATTTTAAGAGTGTTCTGAATATATGCATTAAATGCCGATTGTAACAATCATAATGTGATGGTTGGCAACCTTAGGTATGTTTGGCACCATTTTACCTCTTTACTTACAGTGACATTTATTCCCAGGGAGACCAGGGCTTTCCTGGAGAACCTGGACTTCAGGGTGAGAGAGGAACTGGAGAACCCGGGTCAAAAGTAAGAACAACAAAAATGCTCTTATAACTGTTATCATGTTTTGATACACGCATATCCCCATATAAATGTTTTATGTAGTAGTGGTGTATCTGTGACTTCAGGGAGAACCAGGACCAGACGGAGCACCTGGTATTCCTGGCATCCCAGGAGAAGATGGCTCTGTGGGTCCAAAGGTAGAACAGATGTTTATTTTGGGTCATAGACTATGGTTGGTTACTTTAAAGTAAAGTATCATTTTATATCTATAGTGTCCCCAAAAGTATTTGGACACATAAAATGCATGAATTTTATTTCATAGATAACAATATTAAACCAAGTGGCATCTGAACAAACAAATTATACCTTTTATTAGAATATTTAATTTTTAGACATTTTTGCAGCCAGCATTTTTGTCACGATGTACAGAGGAAGAACCCAATAGCAGACAGTAATTTAACACAAAAAGCTTTTATTTAAAAAAAACAACTCCCACCAGGGGGCGAACAGGGAACAAAGGCAAACAGAAAATCAATACGTCATAAAAATAAACGATAATAAATTAAACACCAATCAAACTCAAACAAGAAAACTACAATTGAAATAAAAGACTGATTCAACTTCAAATATACAATAAATGGAGACAGACACGAACAATAACAAACCTGATGCGGAACATAAACAAGACACGAGAAACACGATCAAACAACGAGGAACAAGATTGAGGGAAACACGCAAGAAACTCGGAATAGATTGCACAGATAAGGCATGGAGAACGAGCATGTGTAGAACAGACCAGCACTGGACAGCAGACACGAGGGCATTAAATAAAACAGGGAACAATGACAAACAGGTGAGCGAAATCAAACTGAATGAGGAAACAAGGGGCGGGGTAATGATGTGAGACCTGAGAACACATGACAGATGTAAACATCCAAAGTAATGTGGTTCCACATAGAACGGACACCCAGCGCACGGGTCTAGACTCAGACTCTCGGAACATAAACCAAGAACAGACAGGACGAGTCGGAATCTAGCCCCACGCTCAGACATAAAACACAGATGATGATACTATAAGTCAATAGTTATATATTGTTCTGTTTTTGTAATTTAATTGTCATCCACAGCGTTTTCTGGGATGAGTAGCTTAATGTCTCATAGTGTCCACATAATTTTTAGGGCCATTGTATTTTGATAGCAAATAAAGCAAAGTACTACTCATTCTTGAATCTACTGTATATATATTTTCTTCATCACTTCAGGGTGAGATAGGTTTACCAGGTCCACAAGGTCCAGAGGGCACACCAGGCAAAGGAATCCCTGGTGAGAAGGTACATTGACATTCCTTTTGACATACTTCATAGACATACATTATAAAAAGTGATTAATACGTTCATTTACATAGAGGCACAATTTTAAATTACCAGATTTCCAGGATTCAATTTATCTATGTGGGCAAAATGTTTATAGAGTGAAACAGTTTTTGGAATGTCTGAAACCAGTTAGTTTAAAAGTTTCGGTTTATTTGTCAAGAACAGGTCCAGAATTTAAGACATTTTTACATTGTGATATTTTTATGACAATTAAGCACATTTTTTCACAGATCACATTACTTTATACAGCATCTTTTTAAAAATTTTCTACAGGGCGACCGAGGTGACAGAGGAGCTCGAGGTCTCGCAGGAAGCTCTGGAGCAGTGGGGCCCCCAGGGGCCAAGGTGGGTGGGGCAGTGGTGGCACTTAAACACACACAGTCTGGTTTTTGCAATGGGAATGTGGGGGTTAATGTCAAGGTCGCTGTGTTTAGAGGTTTGGAAGGTTAAACATTATGATTCTATGGCTTTTAAGCACTTCATAAACAGGTTTTAGGCTTTTATGGTTGTTCATAATTAACGCTGTAATGGTCATGCTTGTTTTGTGAGAACATTTATCTCCAGACACTGTCATTGGAGAAATGTGATTGGCCTGTCATCCACGGTGATAATTTGAAGAATTAAGTCATGAAAAAGGCACAGAAAATAATTAGGTTAATAAATTAACCTAAACTCAATTTAAAACTATTTAGGAATAAGGAATGAAACAACATATTACAGTGGGGTTACTCAAGTAGTTTTAATAATATTTGTTTATTATTATCTTCATAATGTGATACTTTTTTTACATTTGATTATCCTATTTTTATATTTGCGTTCTGAACTGGCTAGGTTACTTTTTATATACTATATAAGTATAATTATGGGTTCACAAAGGCTATCATGATATTTACATTTTATTTGCATGATAAACAAAGCATCCTCTTTTACACTCTTGTACCTCTACAGGCTAAAAGATAAAGCACACATGGGATAATAGATTTAGTTCATTATGTTAAACATTTTTTTCATGTATATAGGGAGAACCAGGAAGTTTAGGTATGATGGGATTAACAGGACCTCCAGGCCGAGGATTGCCTGGTTCAAAGGTGCATGACACACATACACTTCACACACATCAATAATCAATCATTCTACAGTCAGCCTTAACTGGACCTATTTTAGTACTCAAAGTGTTATCTTACAACACTGTATGATTCTATTTATTGAGTAATAATGGCATGTACAGTATTTACTTTGTATTTTATTGCTTATTGTGGGGTTCTTAAAAATACTGATTAGTCAATCATGACATTGTAATTTAACTTTTTTTAATAAAATAATAAAAAACTTCTTTAACACACTTAGTAACTTTCTTCTCAAACATTGAAAGAATTTAAACTCATTTGTTCATGTTTGCTTGTTTCTTTATTTGATAGGTAGTCAAATAGTAAGCAATAATGTGCGACCAGCTGGTTATTACTACAGAATAAACCTTCATGGTGATAACTAGTTCATGTCAGGGTTCTTAGTCTGAAGGATGATTAAATATAAGCAATTTCTCTTGTAGACATTAAGTTACAAAGTATTTATAGATAAGATACATATGTACTGTACATATACTCTTTATCATTATGTCTGCATGTTTGTGAATGCTTGTTTTTTGTTAGGGTGAACCAGGACCTGCAGGCCCTCAAGGTCCTGTTGGAGAGCCAGGGATTGGGACTTCAGGGCCAAAGGTAACACAATCATAAACATGTACCATATTTGCATGAGTGTTTTTTGTACTATTTAACATGGGTTTTAATTAACCAAAATAAAGCATATGTTGTAATTTTTCAGGGTGACAGGGGAGGTCCAGGGCCAATGGGGCCACAAGGAGTAAAAGGAGAGGGGTATCCTGGGCCCCAGGTGTGTGATGGAGACAAAGTCTTGATTTGAGTAAAATAGAAGACAAACATAGTAAAATATTTCCCTGTGTTATTTTATCAGGGACTTCCAGGGTTGCCGGGGCTACAAGGTGAAGTTGGACCTCAGGGACAAGGAATACCTGGACCAAAGGTATTGCGCAACAACACTCTTTTTGATCTGCTTAATTTACTTATAATGATTGCTTTTACTTTTTAGGGTATTACTTATTTCTAAATTCTAGGCTAAAATGTTTTTGTTCTCAGGGAGACAGAGGCATGCCTGGTGCTACTGGCCCTTCGGGGCCTCCAGGAATTGGGCTGCTGGGGCCAAAGGTTGTAAATCACTTTTTATAATATTAACTTGTGTATTAGCTCTAAATGTGTTTAATATTGACAAATTAATGTAATATTTTTACAGGGTGCAGTTGGCCAGACTGGTGCTCTTGGTCCTCCAGGCATTCCAGGGGAAGGTATACAGGGCCCCAAGGTAAAAACACTGAATGAGCGCACTTATGCAGACCTTATTATCATATTACTTGGATGGCAAGAACAACTCAA
Organism: Botia almorhae; assembly: GCA_036877575.1. Taxonomy (NCBI): domain Eukaryota; kingdom Metazoa; phylum Chordata; class Actinopteri; order Cypriniformes; family Botiidae; genus Botia; species Botia almorhae. Next base: position 5,777 of record JAZGTJ010010176.1, on the reverse strand, counting down.
TGCTGCCATACAAGTAAATCTTAGCCTCATAGCTTTAATTTTTTAACAATCATTTTGTCATTAATAGGGAGAGCCTGGGTTTCAAGGACTCCCTGGTCCTAGGGGGCTTCCAGGTGATGGTCTGCCAGGAGAGAAGGTACCATTTAATATGAAAACTTGTAGAATGTAGTATATATAATTAAGTCTATATAATTACAAACTATGGCTGTAATCACTGTGAATTGATATATGTATATATCTTATGTATTATTCATGTGTTATTAACTTTGACAATGCTAATAAATTTTTTTAGGGTAACAGAGGACTGACTGGCGATCGTGGGAGAAGAGGAGAGAGAGGAGAACATGGAATTCCTGGGCAACCAGGACCCAAGGTATTACAGATTTATTTGAACTTTACCACAGTCCTACTTGAGCTCCACTCATTCTCACCTGACAATCAGTTCAACTCTCTCACCTGCTGATCAGCTCAGCTCACTTTCACCAAAATAATCAGTTTAGCTCGCTCTCACTAAACAATCAGCTAAACTCATTCTTACTAATAATCATCTGCTGGTCAGCTCCACTCACTTTCACTTGATAATCTGCTTAACTGATTTTTGTAAAGAATGTGGTCTATCTTTCCAGGATAATCGAGCAACAATCAAACTCTTGTCCTAGGTGGCACTATAGCCAAAATTCCATAAAACGATTGTCAAAAGAAAATAGATTGACAATAATAACTGCATAAACAACACTGATTTTCCAAAATTTAAGAATTGTAGTCATTTTGTAGACCTTTTTTATCTGCTTGGACCCTAATGATTAGATGTTGCTATTTTTGTGATAGAGATGGTCATTACATCACACTAATGGAACCGCAACCACAGAATAAAATGTAGCCCACTTTTAACTCTCACAGTTCTTAACTACCTAAAGCAGATGGTTTACAATAATGTACTGTGTAAAACTTGACAAATTTCTGACAAACTAATAAAATATTACTTATATTGTAGGGAAAACTAGGAGAGAAAGGGGAGCCCGGCTTATCAGTGAGTCAGAATATCATACACTTTTCTCTTTTATCAGAGAAGTATTATACAAATAATATACATGTCTGTTTATGCGAAGAGGGAAGAGGTCATCAGAGTAATTCATGCAATATGCGGTATGTCACTTTAACACAACTAAATAAATCATCTTTTTAATTTGAGTTAAATTGGGACAGATATGTTGAACTCTGTGTGTTTTTATCTCAGGGTGTGGAGTCAAGTGCAGAAGGAGTCCTCTGGAGCTGGCCTTCATCATTGACAGTTCAGAGAGTGTAGGTCCTGAGAACTTTGAGATGGTGAAGGATTTCGTAAATGCTTTGATCGATCGCGTTTCCATAAGCCAAGATGCCACACGTGTGGGGGTGGTGCTCTACAGTCATATAGCCATGGTGATAGCCAGCCTGCAGCACCTGTACGACCAGGCTGGGATCAAAGCTGCTGTACGCAGGATGCCGTACCTGGGCGAGGGGACCTTCACAGGTAGTGCCATCCGCCGGGCCACTCACCTGTTCCGAGCAGCCAGGCCGGGTGTGAGGAAGGTTACGGTTGTACTGACAGATGGACTGGCAGACAAACGGGATGCGGTGAGGCTGGAAGAGGCTGCAAATGAAGCTCATGCTGCTGGTATTGAGCTCTTTGTGATCGGAGTCATGAACAGCAGTGACTCGGAATACACTCAGTTTAAGAACGAGATGAATATTTTAGCTTCTGACCCTGAGGCGGAATACATCTACCTGATTGATGACTTCATGATGTTGCCCTGTACGTATTGTAGGCTGAGGAGACAGAATTCTGGTTTTTGATTGGTCCTTTAAATGATGTTCATGTTATTTATTTATTTATTGTTTATTTTTCATTTTCAGCATTGGAGAATAGGCTACTGAGCCAGATCTGCGAGCGTGATAATGGCAACGATTTCCTCCGATTTGGGCCCAAGTCAGATCCAGACAGAACTGAGGCCCCTACCGGTAATCTTTTCATCACAGAGAGTATAAAGGTATTCTTACCTTCTTCTACCTGAACACACAGCAACAACTACTTATTACACTATATCAAGCTTGTTAAAATCACTTATTAAACGGCAAAGGATAACAAAAATTACTTTTAACTTACTTTTAAAACTAACTTATCTCTTTTTGTTGACATTAAAATGTGTTTTTTAAAAGGGAGAAAACCTCCCTGATGGTTTTTTTAGTGCTTTAGAAGAGTATAAAAATGTACCACAATTTATTAAAAACAAATCTACATTTGGTCTGAAAATTTCTCTACATCACAGGCTGTACTTCAAACTGAGTTCGAGACAGCTTCTCCTCAACCATTAGACTACGAAGACATTATTTTTGATGGGTCTGTCAATGCCTTCCCTAAGGTGACAGCAGCCCCATCTGGGAACATGATGGGCCCTCATTCTTCTTTCTCAGTAGTGGGACCCCAGACACCCACAAACCTGCTGCGTCTTACAGAAATCAGTCCACCTCCACAAACGTTACCTCCACCTCAGCCCAAGGTCTTTGTGAAAGGTAAATTACACCCACTTGATACACATCATGTGTTTATTGCTTTAAGTAGTAATTGTAGTTTTGGCCCTGTTTTTACATAGTGTTAATATTTGTCTCAGGTGAACCAATTCAAGTCTATTTCTGAAATTGTTGATGCCCAGGACAAAAAAGCGGGCGGGTCCCTTATCCCCTAGGCCCATAATAAAGGCACAGAGTACCTTATATGACCCCTAGCCACTTATTTTCTTACTACAAACATGACTTATGGTCAAAGTGTGTCATTGCATATTGATGTTAGTCAAACTACACAAATACATACATACAATGTTCCTCAAAGCCTTGAATGTATTGTATATCTGTCTTTCAGAAACATTAGGGTGCATTACTATTTACACAAAAAATTGTGTGGTCACACTGAATATGGTTAGAGTGATCAGATCACAAGATTTTGAAGTAAATGGAAACCATTTACACTTGCATGTATTGCTGTCAGCTACTAAATGGGGCCGTTGTAAAAGATACTTCCAACCTTTATCTAGTGTTAGTAATATAACTATGCCTAAAACATGAGAGATGCATTTCATCATTTACATTGAAAACTTAGGTTAAAAACTGATTTAGTTTCATTTAAATTACATAGGACATATGTTTTCATTTGTTTTTTTTCTCAGATAGAGGCTGCAGGCAGGGATTGGACCCTGGGCCATGTAGGACATACAAGGTGATGTGGTACTATGACCCAGAGGCCAATGCATGTGCACAGTTCTGGTATGGTGGTTGCCAAGGCAATAGCAACCGCTTCGAGACAGAAGACATTTGTAGAAAAGCTTGTGTGCAGACATAACATTCCTTATGTTGAACCACAATGTTTTATTCGTCAGCTGTATTACATTTTTTTATTAAGCTGTTACCATCTCAGTTGTGCACGAGATATATCTAGATATATGTTCGTTTTAGTGCATTGCTCCTGTGGTCTTTCAAATGGAAAGTGTCAAGAATTTGATTATTGTGTTCGCACTGAAAATTACATTTTTGCAGCATATTACATTTACATTTAGGCATTAAGAAGACGCTTTTATCCAAAGCGACTTACAAGGTAAGGAAAAACAATGTGACCGAAAAATCATAAGGAGGCAATATCATCTGCCGTTTAAATCTTTATGAAGATTCAAACATTTCATTGCTTGATAGAGGCTATACCTGTTGGGAGAGAGGAGAAGTAGTTTGCTAAAATCACTGTAAATATATATTTCTGGTAAATCTTATATGTGCTTAATCAGTACAAAAGTAGATCATTCTAAATAAAGCACGAATTGTTGCAGTTCATACATTAGAATGACAGTTTAAAATGCACAGCATTTTGCCCAAATTTCTGTATGGATGAAAACTTAATGGATAGTGTTGTTTGTTAAAATAATAAAGATTAACATTTTGTCTACAATTTTATTGATGTTTGTTGATGTGTGAATTCATAAGTAATTAGAAGCGTCCATGATCCCAGGAGTATAGCCTCTTTGACTGCCTTTACAATGAAATGCATGACAGATTTTGGACCTATGAGTTCTAAGTTTGGTATATTGTGAAACAAAACCTATGTTTCAGAAACTGTGCATAACTACTTTGGAGAATAAAGTTGTCAGTCTGTATTTTCATAAAACCTGTTGTAATGTCTTAAAGAACAATTCATTTAACACATTGTTAACTTTAAATGGTCTTTAAATGAAGTGCTGTACACATTGTATTACTGCATTACTGCTTCTTGTGTCTCAGACATCTAAATGCTTGTAAGTTTAGCAAAGTTTAAAGGCAGCATAATCTTTTTTTTACAGAACCTCACTATTCCAATTAAGATTGAGATTTATTTGGCGAGTTTTTATATTTTTATTTATGCCTAAAACTTAACTGTGTAATGGCGTAATAGCGTTAATAGCGTAATAATAGTCTACTACAATAACTCTTGTTGTCTAACTTATTTACGATGACCTATTCTGGTCTATTCTATTTTTCTTAGTTGTACGACATTCTACTTGCCACCAGAGGGCATCAGCTACTTAATTCATACTTAACAGCTTCACCGAAGAAGTTGCACATAAACAAGGACGTTAGGATCGTGTAGAACTTTGTTGCATTTTGACTATTTTTGCATATTTCACTTTGCTTTTCTAGGTGCAAACAGGAATCGGTCGGTTCTTTTTCATTTTATTAGATTGTGGTCAGGACTGTCAGGTTATGGCAAATCTAGCTCATGTGTCAAAGGTCCGCGCTCTGTATAAAAGAATTCTGTTACTGCACCGGTTCATGCCGATAGACCTGCGAACTCTGGGTGACCAGTATGTAAAGCATGAATTCAGAAGACACATGACTGCATCACTCGAAGAGACCAAACGCTTCATGACAGAATGGGAGGTAAGACAGAACTAATGTATGGTATAATGTGAGAAGTACTGTAAACCTGGTTAAATAACCAAGGTTATTTTTAGAAGCTGTATGAAACAAATGGTAGTGTGTTGTTATTTAAAACATGATTTTACTGAAATATTTGCTTGGTTTGACATTTTGTTACCTAATGCATTGACATTCATACATTTTAAATTTTAAAAAAATATATAAATATAGAACAAAACTCTTTCTGTACTATTCTAATACCACTGCCCGTGCAGTATAGTAATATGTGCATAAAATTATTTATATGCACCATTTTATACAATGTTTCTCACATCGCTCATATAAAGTACATTGATTATTAGGGGTGTTACGATACACCAAAGGCACGATTCGGTTCTGTTCACGGTTTTGGAGCCACGGTTCGGTTCGGTTCGGTTTCTGTTTGCTGTGGGGTTAGGGTTGATGTCATCTTAACACCAATGCTAAGGAACAATAGATTCACTTAATAACAAGAACAACTAAACTTTTTCTTTTTCTTTATTACCTTTGCCATCACATTTTTAGTACAGTCAGGATACCTGAGTAAACAACAAAAATTAAATAAATACCTCCAATATAGACTAGTCAGAAAAAAAACAATTCTCTTAAGTGCAGCCATCTTAACTAAGTAAACTAAAATTAAATAAATACAGTAGTAACCGAGCGTGATCGCTCACTCAAGTCACATGACATGACATGCACTTGGAAAATACTAACTTTAGAATATAAAATTTAGAACAAAAGCTCATCATTACTAATACAATTTAATCAAATGTGATAAAATAAAGATGTGTTTAAATTGGTTAAATTAGTTAGAGACAAGT
>JAZGTJ010010175.1:0-18433 GCA_036877575.1 Botia almorhae | reverse complement strand
GAACTAGTGCTTCTTGTGACTGGCACAGAGTAATACACAGACAAAAAGGGGCCATGCAGCTAGAAGGTTCACACTTTTTACTGTAATACATTTCTGCGAAGGGCTTATGTTATGTGATGCTAAAAAGGCAGAAACTAAAGTAACAGTGAAGTGGAGGGCTTCTACTGAAGAGTTAATGGCATGAGATGACAGAAGGTCTGACTCCAAAAGTAGCTCCTAATTATCCCAGAAGTTACTGTGTCAGAGGTACAAAAGGGCTTCAGCCTCTTCCTCCGTTTCCTGCCTTTGTTGCTGTTTTGGGGCACACGAAATTAGCACCAAGCTGATTTCCAACCCTTTCTAACATTTTTCTCCCAGGGCCAGGCAGGCCGTTCATCTGGAGATGTTTTCATCTTGACCCTGACCGGGGGGGGGGAAGAAAGGTTCAGGAGCCTTGCTTAATTGCCAATTTGTGATTCAGTTGAGCCCCATTGCAGACGGGCACTCAAGTAAGAAATGATTTGGCCCCCTTTCATCAACCGCCCCACCCTGGACCCCCGCACGGACCTGCCCTGCATTTTCCCCCCTTTCCTGCTTGGGTATCTCTTTCCAGTTTTCCTCTTCCCCTCTCGTTCTTCTTTCCAGTTGTCTTCTAACCCATGTTTTAAATCAAAGCTTATGGGTGGTCTGTCCTCTGCCCAGGCAGTTTTGCTTTCCCATGCCCTGCTTTTCCTTGCTGAGATTCTAATTGCCAAGAGAAGGTGACCTCCTCGTTCCTTTAAAATCACAGCATGCAGAACGTTTATTTAAGAGGCACACGGGACAGGAAAAGGCACGGCCATGTGGCCTTGGCCACTACATCAAAGAGTGGTCCCAGAAAGAAGGAGGGGAGAGATGATGTACAAACATTGCTTGGAGAACCAGAAAAAGACCAATGACAAGGTCAGCTCGCCTGTGCATGACTTTTGTTTGTCACTGAAACAAAGATGCCAAAAGCACGTTATTTGTTTTTGTTTAAACAATTCTGAGCAAGCGTTCCTAATGATTGTGCCAGACCGCCACCTGTTTCGTGGTGTTTCACAGGCAGTGGAGAGAAGACCTCCTTGATGTTCGTCCCAGATGAGCTCACCAGATGGAGAGGGGGAAACAGCACAGGATGTTTTAGTCACTGATCAATTGTCAAAAGTGGGCGTTGAATGACTCATTTTTGTCTGACTGGAATATTTTGGTCTGTATAGAAATGGAATGATATTAGTGATAAAATTATAAAATAATATCTGAAAACCTGGAATATATCACCATATATCTGGAAACGGATCAAAATCTATATTTCAAAGATAACACCAATTAGGCATTGTATACTTCATTTTAATTTCGTGCTTTTCAGTCATTGAGGTCAATTAGATTTGAATCAGCCTCCTGCAATTTGTCTTGACTACAAAGATTAATTCAAAACATTCAAAGATGAATTTCATTAAACAGTCATTGACTACATTTGAAGACACTTACTAAGTACAAATACAAGAGAGCTTTGGTTTCCTTCCTACACACGAGACAGACTTTATCCACATCACTGGATCTAAAAATACACAGACACGCCCGCACACACTTGCACACTCACCCTGTTTGAGAGAGGGTTAGGATCACAATGTGTGTTATACACACACACACACAGACCCCTCCCTTCATATCTCCACACCGGTGTGAGTGCCAAAGGCGCAACAGCATTTCTGCACATACACAGACACACACACAGACACACATACACACCTCCACTAGGCTGTGCTTCTGAGGCTCAGTACTGGCCCACCGGCCACAGGCTGTGGAATGTGTGAGAGCCATGTGTCAAATCCCCAGACTGTGGGAAAGTTCTGCTCTCTGCTGAACTCTCCCCCTATCCTCCCTCCCTTGCTCACTCTCTTCCTCGCTTTCTCCTCTGGCACTCTCCCGGCGACCGCCCTGCCCCACGTCGGCCGCACACAGGAAATGGAGGGGGCTGCCAAAAGCGCGTCGCCTGGAACTATGACTTCCGAAGAAGGTTTTCACGCCAATAACTCCCCCCTCCCCCTCGCCTTCCTCTTCAGTCTTCATAGTGCGGACATGAACTGTGTTGGAACTGTCGTTTCTTTACCATTTTATATAATACAATGTAAAAAATATTCTTTCACTTTTTGTGACTATACAACACAAATTACCTTTCATTAGCACCAGTTGCTTGAGCACAATTATGATGTGTGAGGTCACAAACTGCAAGCTCTTCATAAAAATGATTTAAAGAGACAATGAAGCAGTGGCAGAAGAGGAGTATTTTAAAAGCCGTAATTTGTATGAAAAGTGAGATCATGGGATGGATTGTTATCTCTTAAGTGTCTTTTTAAACCCCGTGTTAAACACACAGGTCAAAGCAACATTTCATGCTAGTCATTTTGAAAGGAGGTTAACAACTCCTTTTAACCAGCATTCTAAACAGCCTGCATTGTGGTCTCATAGGCACACAGTGTGAGACACAATGGTGAGTTTTTTTATTATTTAAATAGACATTTACATTATAGGGATAGTTCACACAAATTTGAAAATGGGCATTTAATTTACTCGCCCTTAGGTCATCCAAGGTGTAGATAACAATCACTTTCATCAAATAATGGATTACATTTTAGTTTATCACCAAACCTATTTGTATGTTGTCAGGACATGGGTCACGAGGAGTTATCTTTTTTTAATGTGACGAGAAGCTTGCGTTTCAGACACTCTGGACTGTTTACCTGAGACTGGATTACAGGTTATAACGTTGTAAATAATCTTCATTTTTATGCACAGACTGATCATTTCACTTCATTAGACTTAAATGTATTGACAGGAGCTGTGGAGATCAATTTTGTGTTGCTTGTGTCTGACATTTTAAATCTTAAAGACATGGCACATGCAGACTTGCATTTTATGAATGAAAAGGACAATGGTTTCAGCTAAAATTCTTCCTTAATGTTCTGCTGAGGTAAAAAACGTTACCTACACCTAAGGGTAAGTAAATTAACAGCAAATTTTCATATTTGGGTGAACTTTTAGCGTAGTCTACAAAGTTATGTTTACGAATACAAGGAATAGGCTAGTAAATTATTTTTAGGGTTAGTCAAGTGAGTGTGGAACAGGTGTGTTTTCAGTTGCTTCTTGAAAACCAATTTCTGAGCTGCCTCAGTGTCTACCACACTAAATATTTGTACACTTACAGCCATGAACATTCACACGCAGTATTTAGTTTGTGTTCTGTGTGCATATCTAAGAAGACAGAAGATACAAAGATTGCCTTCTATTGTAACACATACTGCTTACCCAGCTAACAGGGAATATTCTCAAAACGTTATCAAATGTTCTCTAAAATCTTACAGTAACATTAGTAAAAGTTTTATTATATTATATATCAAAAGCATTATTCTTTAGTAGTAAAAATGGTACAGAATTTAAAAAAATGTTTGAATAACATCCTTACATTCTTACAACCAAGCAAAAATGTTAATACAACATCTAAAAACCGGATGCTGAATTTTTTAAATATTATTTTTAATGGTTTTGTTCATGGATATGTTCTTATAGCCTAAAACTGTTAGCTGGGTATGCAGCAGGTATTGAAACAAGCTACATGCTTATCGCAGGCTGTACTTCACCAATCAGTGTTCTTGATATTAAAAATACACATAACAGCCTTTGAATAGTGTGAAACACAGAAAACAACTAGATACAGTAACTCTGAAAAGTCAAGGACCACAAAGACAGCTACCAAAGTTCTAGATACATATTATTAGATGGAAGTGTTGCCCCTTTTAAGTTCAACAGATAAAGTAAACTACACCTTTCCCCTAAATCTATTTCCCCAGATCTGACAATACATGTACAGCCACAACAACACCTGTTTATATAAATAAAATAAAAAGATATAAAGATAAAACATAAAGCACAGGTTCTCAAAGAAACCTGACATTGACAACATGTCACACGTGTGAAAGTTGCCATTTGGTTCACTTGCTCACAAAACTGCTGAAAAAACATAACAGATGAACAACCAGTGAGAGTATTTGCCCTCTTCCTGATTCTAAAAATACAACTGTACACCTGTTACAGGCCAGTCAGACCTCCTCACACATATACACACATTATAAGCTAATGACATCAGCAGCCACTGTTCAGGCAGAGGAAGTACTAATGATTCTCCCTGTATGTGTTTGTGGAGGGCAGCTCTCAGAAAAACAAATGCAAGTCAAACAAAAAAAGTCAGTCTTGGAAGTCTTGAAAAGTTGCGGGTCATTCTGATTAGACAAGTACTCATTTTGAAAGCATCATATGAAAAGCACCCATACGCTTGGTTTCTGAATGAGCAGAAGTGCTCGAATCTTGTCGATTCTGGGGGCGGCCATGACAGTGAAGTATTCTGGATAGCATCCACCTTCCTGTTTTGGCAGTGTGGCATTTCAAAGGCTTCTGAATTGGCACAATAAGAATACACTCTCTGTGTAATGTTTCAACACACTCACAGCAGTCTAATTCAGTCACTGGACCCTCTCACTGGCAACTTCAACAGCACTTATTACCCTGGGAAAAGCTCTTAACAAGCTCTTATCTACATCTGTTTATTTTGCCACCTGCTACTAACATTTGAAATCGAACATTTCAGTTTATTGCTGTGCCGCCTGTGCAATCTAGCTAACTGTGCACTATTGTGGTCACCTGATCATATATTTAGAAAAAGCCAATCATATTATAGCTTTCATGAGAGATGCACATATAAAAAGTGATAATCTTTAATTATGCTGCAAATTTGTTATTAAAGCTGCCATTTGTAAGTTTTTAATCAAAAATTAACAAAAATCTGTTAATGAGCAAGTACATAACAGATCAGTGTTCAAAATGGTCTCCATCCCTTACCCCAATTTGTAATAGTAAGTTTATAAAAATAATTTATAATTTGAGCTGCCGGGTGGGATTTCCCAGGAAATTTCCCAACGTCAAGTTGACGTGGTTATGTCGCAGCTATAAAGAGAAAGAAGACGTTCCAGCTACTAAATCCCATGTGTGGGTTGCTGGAGTGCTTGTAGCTGGTTCTTACAGCAGTTGTTTAAAAATGTAAACTTATTAACCATGTTAAAAAAATAACTCTGCAAGCAACTTGTACATTTTCTTTAAACAGAGATGGTGGCAGAAGGCAGGAGGTATGGATTGCAGTTTTAATATAACTGTCCCACTGTCCCAACTTCACACTGAGGTCAATATACTCGTGCTTTGGAGAATTATGTTAGAGATGAGCTAACCACACTTGGATGGGCGGTGGGTCTAAGTGAAGATGATCTGCCTGTTGGAGGTCTGTCTCCAGGGTGGTGGTATTTAGAGGAGAATTCATGATCGAACAGGAAGCAGCTGTCCTAACCTCAAAAACATGCAATACAAATATTCCCAATAGTTTTTGCCTTTATGCGGCAAAGCCACTAAATGCAGACCTGGTGTGCCATGTGGAAATCACCCTTTTATACAAACAACCGACAATCCTTGTGGGACAGCACACAAGATGTTCTGAATATTTTTCAAAGCTGTGAAGCTTTTCAAATCTTTCCGTTTTGATTTGGGATTTTGTAATTATGTAGAGCCATGATAATGTTATAATATTTACTGTAGGGCAACTTTTATTAGCAAATAAAACTGGTTAAAAATAAAAATATGATTTTTAGACTCAATCATTATTATTATATTTAGGCAACAAGTTTTGGAGACTGTTCACAGCATCAACGCCTTATTGCTTTAGTGCAATAACAATATCAAGGACACGTATGTTTATGGAAATACGATTTTTTAAGAATAATCCTTAAATTAAATACTTCTGTTAGAAGATATAGTCCCCGACATGCAAACAGTAACAGAATGTCACTGCTGTGCTATGCAACAAAAGTAATGTTGGGTTATGTGGGCTTTGGCTACAAAAAGCAATTTGGTGAGGTCACAGCTGTGATTTGAATAAACCACATGAATGAACCACAGCTATTTACTAATTGGCATCCAATACCTGAACACCAATTCCACTGTAACGGTCCAAATTCTCATTCTAACCCCTAACCCATTCTTGCTCTTTTTACCTGTAGCTACTGTAGCTTTCACTCTAAACTACCATCTGCTGTGCTGGGCTAGTGGCCAGTGAGAAAGTGAAAAGGGGGGGCGAACGTGGAAATTTTGGGGCAGGCTGATGCACAGCACGAACACTCTCCTTATGCCCAGGAAGTTGAATAACCACCATATGCCCTGCAATGGCCTGGCAATCTACCATCAACTCTGGCCTCAACGCTCTGTGCCAACTTTCAGCCAGTTTTCCCACACTCTCCCTCAGGAGAAATGCCAGTGGGCTTTCCCATAGGTCGTCCGCCTGGTCTGCCACTGGCCGTCTCCTCGCCCCCGGCCTCCTGGCGTAATCCTCCTTGGCACCCACGACCGGGTTCAATTCAGTCCCAATGACTGGCTCACAAAAAGGACCGGACTGGGCCGGAGACATGGGACCGGGTGCCTGTGTATTGAACCCCCTGTAGCCCAAACACTCGCACCCGTCATACAATAGCTGAGAAAAGAAGGAATGAAACGCTTGTCTGTCGCTTTCAGCTTTCACTTGCTGAGACCTGCTGAGAATACAATGTGAGAGAGTTTGTATGTGTGTGTCAATGTGCTGACAGCTTATCTGAAGCAGTGTGTCATCCATGAGGGGACGCGCTGGCAAAGCACGAGCTTGCATCCCAGCAGATGCACCCCCACCCCACTTCGGACACATATTTGCTTCAGGATATGGTAGATGTTATAGATTTAGCATCTATATTGCTTATAACAAATTATATATTGCTATTGTTATTATATGTAAAAAAAATTATTTTCCCTTCCCCATGTGAATCAGGCGGTCTATGTGCAAAGTGTGCAAGCATTGTAAGCCTTTAAGCATTTATTGCATTTTTTAAATGTAATACCTAATAACACTAAAAATGTAATTAATCCAGATTTCACAATACAATCAAATGCAAATTTAGGGTGTTCCTTCAAATCAGGAATGGACTAGTGTAGCTCTGGAGTTTGGCCGCTATAAACTAACAGAGAAGGACAGAGAAGTTTTAGTCAGCTGACAGTCTATAGTCACGGGTTCAAGAATTGATCAAATTAATAAATTAAACACACACACACAGTCTGGATGAAACGTTTGCAAAATGTACTTTACATAAAAGGCAATATAATGAGGTACTATTTATAATGACTAAGACAATATTATACATTTAATGTGATGATATTTAACACAAGAGTAACGTTCCCTGACCCTGGTTATAGAAAACATGTTATAGCAAACAGTGTAATGTTCAAAAAGCTCCAACGTTATACTGAAGCAAACCCTCAGAGAGAGGGCTGTGTATCCTGCTATGATTGTCATGGGTGGTTTAAAGACAATTAGACAATCAGGATTATTGTCTGTAATTACAAGTTCCTCCAAACATCCTGCCTTAAATGAACCTAAATGTCCACACACACACACACACACAAAGTGTACAACCCAAAACATAGTGTAAAATTTTGTAGAAAAAGTAACAATATTTAGAACATGATCACCATGATCTTTTCACTTCAGTTGTGCAGCTTCTGACTAATCTGAAAATCACAACATTTCCTAACCACACGCCGTGCAAATCACCTGTTAAAATATGAGGAAACATTGTGCTCTGTGTCAGGTGACATAGGCCAGTATAAGTGCGATCAGTGGGCGTGTTGAGGCGCCAGGCGGCCCTTATCGGCCCCTACGGCCTGGTAGCTGCTCCCGAGAGACGGTCAGTGGGGAGAGAGGAGTCCCTTTGTTGTTCTCTCTGATCTATGACTGCTCTTTATGGCATACTTCAGATTGCTATCACTGTGGGAAAGACAGAAACAAGGCCCAGGGAGGGCGTGTGTGTGTTTGTGATCAACCAAACAACCACTGCCTTTGACTCACCGACAACTATTACAGGGCCTGCCGCTGCTGATATTGCTCATAAAGAAGCGCCCGGCCAGCTGCAGGGACACAAGATGATGATAAGAATGAACTTTGACCTTTCTATTCACCTATTCACACTAACAACATAGACATCAATGAAGTCATGAGACATGTTCACCCCGTATAGGCAATATATGACAGAATCAGGTGATGCCATGGCCATCTTGTCATCTGAACTGTAATCATATTATGATTAAACAGTAAGTGCAAATAAATGTGGACGATAAGTCAAATGATTGAAACTCTCTGTGGATCACCTACACTGACAGGCAACTGAGATGGTCAGAGAAATAGGGTTTAAGAGGGCTCGGTTATATACTTTTGCATTTTTCCAAAAAAGTAAACAGAAATTCTATTTCTGCTGCTAATTGGGGGGTCCTTGATTTAGTAAACAAGCATTTTCTTAAACACTTTTACAATTTGTCAACCTGTTTTTGTTGACAGGATTTCCAAAATCCATTAAGATTCTTGAAAAATGCCAGAAAAAATACATTTTAATCTAATATCTAATATTCATGTCAATCCACAAAGAAAAAATAACAGAAGAAAACAAACACAAATGAATATTGGCAAAGTTTTCAATTCACAACTCAGCCTCTGACCTAATTCATATAAACATCAATGTAATATAATTTATCTCAAAATTCAAAGTCGACTGTGGGGAATGATACAGTTAGAGGCAGAGAGTTAAAGGCAAATTGATTTTTATTTTAAATGTAACTTTCAATTTTTGGACTTGAAAGCCAGTGTGCCCAGACAAGGAGGCTGACCGCTCTCCTCCCAAACCATAAACATGAGCCGTCTATGGGCGTGAGGTCATCTCTTAATCTGCGGAAGGTTGGGCTGTTAGCTGAGTCATAAATGAGTTCATGCAGGTGGTGTCAGATGGTGAGGGTAAATCACCCCTCACTCACATGACCTCAGAACCCCACACACTCAATTAAATACCTAATGAGTCACCCAGCCAACCAGGTTAGACATGCAATAAATGAATAAGACTGTACTGGCACCAGTGATGTCACCTATATTTAAAAAAAGATAGGGCCACAAAACAGTCGGAGCATTGGAGACCAAGTGTAAGGAAGCTGAACTTTAACCTGCAGAGAGTAGTTGGTCTGGAGCTGAAGACAGACTACTGTTGTTAAAGGCTCAATTCTGATGTGCTATGGTAGCTGACAGCCACAGTCAGGCAGTTGTTCATTGCTGTATTCAGACATTGAAACAATACTCAAGGGATTTAAGCTAGACCCATAAAAAGAATTTACAGTGATGTGTGAGCTGTAGTGTGAGACAACAATCAGAAAATAAAATTTGTCATGTCCACAGTAATACTACAGATCCTATTTGCCCTGAGCGAAATGTCATTTTTATATGGAAATATTGCAAAATCTTTATTATTAATAAATGAATGAATCAGCCAGTCAATGAATCAATAAACAAACAAATGAATAAACAAATTCGTGAATGAATTAATGAATACATGTCTGAATGTATGACTGAACAAACAAGCATACAAACCAACAGTCAAACAAACAAACAAACATGACTTTAGTGTGATGGATCCTGTGTGCAACAAAATGCCCTTAGAAATAGCAACTCCCTTGTCAGCACATTGTAGTCATCAAACATATATTAAACTATCTTCCTCATACCATCCCAAACAGGATGACAGCTGTTGCATTTAGAAATTACTGACGACCAAGCAAAAGACATACAAGCATTACAAAATAAGTGTGCTGTTGCTTCAGGCAGAGTATAGAGACCTCCTACCAGCTCGACCAGTTGCAAAGCTGCATGACAATAGCTGGACTGATCTGTCATGAGCTGCCAGTCAGGAGAGCTCACCTCCTGGGGCTCCATCAAAATGTACAGCAGGGAGAGACACAAGCCTGAGGTGGACACACCCTGACCACAAAAACTCAGACCATTCCACTCAAGTCAAGGCCCTAATTGTTCTTGCCTGTCAGCTGAGATTCTAGACAACATGCTATGAAGCAACCGTATACAGCTTTGTCCACTCCCTAAAAATGGTAGGCAGTGAAAGAATGTCTTTAATTTACCGGCCAAAATGTTTTACAATGCTGGCGTGACTTAAAAAGGCAAAAAAACGTTCACCCGACTTTGTAAATTCTGAGTAAACCAGAACTTATGAGTCCCGAGCCTTTGCAAGCATGCAATAAATCTACGTTCTAACTACAGACAACATCCACTTTAGAGGGTGTTAATGTTTTACACCCTGAGGCCACGAGCCTGTGATGAAATGGCTTCCGGTAGCAAACTCTCACACCCATGTCCCCTGGTAAGAGTTACTCACTATTTTTTAAAGACCTGTGGCTTTCTTATTTCTCAAAAAGGGGATCAGTTGGTTCTCTGGTTATACACCCAGACACCTCAATGCTTTACACCTTGTATTAAGATTTTAAATCAATCAGATTGCAAATGAATGACGGTAAGTACAGGCGTAAACATGGTCTAAAACATTTGAGCTTGTCCACTTTTGACCACAACCAATGGCAGTCGAAAACGCATTCAGCTGAATTGCTTTTATGGTGTAGACGTTGTTGGGAAGCAAGCTTGTCAGACGAATAAACTTTGATGAGCCGAAGCAGAGTTTATTTTAAAACATAAAAAATAAAACAAAGCAATAGATCCTCAAGAACAATGTTTTTCCACCAGTCCTGACTTCTTAAGGATATCATGGTTGAAATATCAAGAAAAGCCAATAATATTAATTCACTTTAACCCTCCAGTAATCAGGACAGAAGTGGTAGAAAGTGGACAAAACAAATGTATTAAAGCACCAGCTTTCAGCTAAATATCACAGTTAAAAAATTATTTTGTTGCAGAAAAAATGTCACTGCTTTTTGCAGATGCTAATCAGCATGTTCAAACAACGTTGCAACAGTCTTACAATGAAGTGCAGCCCATGTAAGAGCCCAAAGCAGAGTACACATACAACGGATGCGCAAACACAAATCTTAAATAACATCTTGTGAGACAAGCTACACAGTCTTCATCAGCAACAAAAGCATGTTGCAGCATTGTTGGTACGATGGAGAGAAACTGAGAAGTTTGTTGACTGAGGGGATCTGGACAGCAAACATACAGAGCAGCTTGGCCGGCCGCCCGCATCTGTCTCATGAGCTCTAACTATTGGACCACAAGATTTGAGGAATTGGCCTCTCTCAAGAGGGCTGAAGCCAGCCTTTATCTCTAGCTGACACAATGTGATAAAAGGTTGTAATTAGCAGGACAGCAAACATTAAAACCTGAGCCGAGGACAGTGAAACCCTGGCCATTTGGGGAATAACAGGTTTGTGTGTGTTCCATCCGCTCAACTGAGATCACTATACTAATCCAAAATATAAAGACTTAGAACCACTAATACCATAGAATGGTGAAATGTCTTGACGTTTCTGCTCTCTGACCCCCTCTCTGAATCTCATCCTTTGATATTAGCATTTTAATGCCCTGTGTATCTGTCAATAGCATTCCATGCTAAGAAACATTCTACCAAGCTAATCATTTTAGGTTGTAAGAACATTTCTCTAACGTTTACATTAAGGGCCAAAAAAATGTTAAAAGTATTATTTTGAATGTTCTAGGAACAATCAAAATGTATGGTTGGTTGTTTGGTAGTTCTACAAAAGTTACTGCAAGAACGTTTTATAAACTTTGTTTTTTATAAACTCTAGTTTTGCTGTGGAAACATGTGAACTGTAGCTCTTATAATGGGAAGCTCAATTTAAAAGTTTGAACACAAAGCATTTACAATGTTACCAGGGTGGCGAGATAAACAATTTCAATGTCTTCCGTTACATCTTGGTATTTTAGCAGTTTTGTTCTTTACAATTTTACATTGTAGCCCCTCTTAAAATAGAGACTTTGACAACACTGCTATCGTCTGACGTGAGGTTTATTGTGAGATTATGCGTCATTTCAGCCACTGTTTTGCACTTAAATGAGATAATATCTTTGGGTATATACAGTATCATTCCTGAGGAAAGGCCTTCACATATACCCTTACAAATTTTTCCCAAATTCCCTTTTCCCAAATTTTTTCCATTTCCCAAATTTTTCTCAAAGTTAGAAATTTGTAGTATTTTTCATCGGAGAAATGTGATGGGTAATTTATTTAATTGTTATCGTCTTCTACTGTTATACAAATAGCTAATGCTGAATTGTGAAAAAAAAAACTCAAGAAAAGTTTTAATGTCACTACAACCAGTTGTCACTTTAGCCAATCAAAATTGTTTAAACATTGTAGGTCGTATGTATGTGATTGTTCAAAAAATGGAAATAACCCCTGAGGCAGACATATAAATGTACAAAATTAAACTTTCACCTCATCCCGTTACACTAGAAATGATGTAAATGATGAAAATGATTGTCTAGCATTCTTTATTGCAGAGTATATTTGCTCATTTTAGGTGAACTGAAGTGTTCTCTCTCTATAGCCGGCCACTTCTTTGAAGGATGAGGTAAAAGTACCATCCTGAATTGAGTAAACTACTGGAAAGGCACTCTCGCCCATGGAGGGTCTTTGAGTGTATGAGGTGTCCTATTGCTTGCCTCTGAAGGTTTCTTGAGTAAAGAGGTGCCTCTTTGAAACCAAAATGCCAAAAAGAAGGAAAAAGTAACAAAGGATTTTCTCTCAATTGCCTGATCGAAAAGTTGCCCTCTAATGGCTTGCTACCACACCACAATAAACTCACATAGAAACATGACTATTCTGGGCTAAATTAGCATTCAGACAATAGCCGGTTCACGTAGCGCTCAAGCTTCACACACTTTACAGTCTATCAGCCCAAACCAGAGTAGCACTTGCTTTCCCTAAAGACCCACCTCTTTACATCTCTATGGGGCAACTCATTAGCTAAGTAGAAACTCCTCTTTTCTTATTACATCTCTGTCTTTTGTGATAATGTCGGCTTTTGTCTCCTTTAAATGATCCTAAACAAGGCCCATTTTCTGGTTAATACATATTTACAGCCATGTAAGGTTTTTGTGGGGATCCTGTAGTTTTATTTCTCATGGTGTCATTCCTTGAGCAATAAAATCATTAACAAGCTGTTTGAGGAGTAATTGTTTAGCTATTTCTAATTTTGTTTCTGCTGACCTCAGAGTCTGTAGACAGATGGCCAGACAACACGGGACAACTTTAGCACCCAACCTTAAGTCCTGTACAGACTTTATAACTAATATGCCTAGAGATGTTATGAAAACAGCCATAATAGACATTGGAAAGTGAAACTAATTGAAATGTAATACATGCACTCTAGAGGTTAGAATTCTAATTATATTTGAAACATATGAAATATAACTTCATATTTTTTGGCTTTATTCATTTTACAATAAAGGAGCAGGCCAAACTTTAAGCTACATGAAGCATGAAGCTGTATAGAAATCTTATTTACAAATGTCCCACCCACATCAGCATTTTCAAAAATATATCACAAACAACTTTTGGTGCACTAAGGGTCACATCAACACATAAGTCTGGACCACAGCATTGTTCATGGTCTAACGAAATGGTCTTACTATCTGTCAGTGTTTCATTTTCTGACCCCCTCCCTTCACTTTACAGTAGACTTTTGGGTGAGGGGTCAATCCACTGAAAGAAAAGGGCATCTGTGGTGATCCATGAAAAGGGACGAGATGAGAACAAAAGACGCAATCCCCTAGGTTACAAAGACAAAAGGGACAGACGCAAGGCCCGAGAGATCGCCCAATCATCTCCTGCCGACAATGACAAGTTTTTTAAGAACAAGCAAGGATAAGGAAGGATCGCTGGGAGATAAGCTCTGGTCTTGTGTGGAGATTTCAACACATGCCACTAATTCCACTCTGCTAATTCCACGCAAATAATTTCTCTCTGCCAGCACAGATTTGCGAATTTCAGCCTTAGCTTAAGTCATCAAACAGTGGGAATAATTGTTGAACAGATGTCAGGAGACTAAAACTTGCTTGTTGGAGGGTCTATATATTGGAACACAAAGCATTTAAAAATATGAGCATAAAAGAAACATGAGGGTGCAAATAATCAAAAAGTTTCCAAACAATTTTGAAAAACAAAAATTCAATTCAGCAATATATAATCAGGTTAACCAGTTACATGACTTTTACCAGATCAACCACTATAACTTTTAGAGTTAAAAAATTAAAGTAACTTGCCAACATCAGTGCTGTCAATAATATAACAGTATTTAACAGATAACAGTTTTTTGCATAGCTGGCTTATATTAAAAAATTACCATTTGTGGTGTACAATATGGATAATACTACAATATTTGTGTAAGACTTTCAAGCTTACTATCTGTACACCCTAATGAGTGAGATAGAAAAACTTTATCAGCAGTCCTCTCGGGGTTGTTAACAAGTCCATACACTATATCCATGTAGCGTGATGATGTTACTTTTGTTAAAAATGTTTTGTTGACATGATTTGGATTTCCTGGGTCTAAATCCACGTATTTGGGAGAAGAGGAAATTCTTTCACACAAAAAGGGACAATATAGCTACCCATGCTGAAAACGATGCCCCTGCTGACTTCTACATGACAGTCAATGTAGCAAGAAGCTAATGCTCCAATAGGCTKAGCAAGCAACAAAAGTATCCAACCTCTGAGAGAGTCAGACAGTATTCTTGGGCCTATTAAAGCACCTGCCATTTGCCCCAGCAGTTCAGGAACTCCTCTCTTCCGACAGACAGCTCAGGGGTCTAGATTAGGCGCCTGCAGCGTAGACATCCTCCGAGCTTCCCTCTTTTAGAAGCATCCCCACAGGATGTCACGTCCAATATCTACAACCCTACAGCTACACTCAAAAACTTAGAAGATCTGTCCCTCCCCCTATTATCTCACTCCTTGGTATTTCTCATGGGAGCTGAGAACCAAATCCGTTCTCATAAATGCACCATCATCGGTTGAACGGGCTAAAATATAGCTGTACGGCATGTGGGGATCTATGTATGTAGGTAGCTAGCTAAAGATGTACGAATTCTGAATAAACAAAGCAACAAATTTAAATAAAACTTATCAGGAGCACATAAAACAAACAAATAGGTATTTTAAAACAACACCTTGATCTCCTGTGTTCAAGACAGTGGCCGGCCGTTCAGTGGCGTATGAGTTATTTTCCAAAGCAAATCAATTGGCCACTGGGGTTCAGAGATAAGGCAGCACTAGTGTGCCGGCCAATGCACATCACAGTGCCTCCATCAATCTTTGTCCCCTGATTCTCTCACTGCTTGATTCTGCTATCAAACGCTGCTCAACAAACAAAGACAGCAGATGCTATCATCAGCATTTTACCAGAGGCCAGTCAACTCAGATCAAAGTTCAGATCTCCAATATTAGCTTAAAACAAGCACCTGAGTTTTACAGCTGCAGAACACAGGCATTCTGATTGGTAAACTTAAATATTGGGGGAATAAACTTTTAATGTGAATGTGTGTTCAATATTTATTGTATACGTACCAAGATAAATTAATACATACAAATTTTCTTGCATGCATTCTATTAAATTTTTAAAAGTTAGGATAGGATGTGTATATACTGTAGCTGGAGCAAAACAAAGTGAAAAGTATAACTGTATATATAATAAAAAGTACAATATAATTATATTTTCTCATAAAATAACAAATATATTTTTACAGTGTCTTTAAAGTGTCTGCTTTTTACCAAAATAATATTTAGTTATTGTTTAATAGAATCTTAAAGAATGAATCTAAACTATAAGAAAATAAAATATACAGTAGCAAAGTGCTTGTTTTTAAACAAATACAACATTGCTTCATGAATACTAATCTGTAGATGAATTGGTCCTTTGTGGTATTCAGGTATTTTAATTTGCATTTTCTCTGTTTACCTCATAGAGAGTGATTGTGATGTCATGGCAGGGGTCCCTCAGGTGGGTTTGGGGGGAAACACCTGCAATGACACACACACACACCTCAGGGCTAAAAGGTAGGGGGTAAACTGTATGGTACCAGGTTCCTGTTGGGCTATTTACAACCAGAGTAAGTTAGTAATTATGCTGCCAACATGTAAAGCTTTAAACAACAGTCAAGACTGCAGCTCATAAGTGAGGAGAACATTAGCACTAAGTGGTCAAATAAGCACAAATGGTAAATTGTCTTTAGCCGACCTACTGTGAGAAGAGATTTGCTCACTGTTTTTTATTACCCTAATTTCACACTTAATATGTATACTTCAAATTCACAATAAACTCTTATTTACATGGTATTTTTTGTTACAAAGCTTCTTCTCTGATGATTTGGAATTTTGCTGACTACCCAGGGTGCACCAGAACACAACATGTGCGTTCAAATTCAAAGGATCTGATCCTTGTGGCCTTTAAGGTTCCCTCCATCCCATCACCAAAAATGAAACAGCAATGTGGACCATGAAAACAACAATAGTTTCATACAAAACCATCTTTTTCTGCCGAGCTTTGGTCAGAGGGTTGACCAGAGGAATGGTCAGCGTGGCAAATCCACTGCTCTCCATCATTCTGAAAGCTGTGTCCAATCGCATTCATCCAGAGCAGCAGGTAGCCCGCATGCCACAGCCACCGCGCTGACCGTCTCCTCCCATTGGCCAAGGCTGCCTGACCAGTTCATGGGTCACTGGCCTGGCCGGACACAAGCGATACTCATGACAAATGTGGACTGGGGTGGCTTGCAAAGTGATTAATGGCTGGTCAGATTACAGGCCGAACCGCACTTCAACACACCCGCCAGGCATCAAGCACTGGAACAGCAAGGCCTTTGTCAAGACCCCATTCACTTAGTTCCCCCACTGCACAGTGTGTTATTGCCAACCTGCATCATGATGTTCCTCTTGAATTTTGCATTCGCTGTTTTCCTGTTTCTGTGGATAAAAATATGCTAGTAATGTTCGGATGGCCTTTGTGTATTCCCTCGCATGCGTGCGTTGAAAGCTTAAGGCTTTCAATGTAACAAATTGTCTTTGATGTAGGAAAAATCACATTTTCATTAGTTTATCCAATATGCTTAATCAAGAAATAGCATCATGTCACTCTTTCCCCTGACAGTAGTTTATCTGATGCCAGACCAGCTAAATGAATCCACGGCGTGGGGATGGCTCAGAAGACTTTCTTTGCTCAGTAGAAAGCAGGCAGGCACATTTTTATTGTCCTTTTGTTCTTGTTATGCGATCACGAACAGATGCGCTTCTATTGCATCCGTTTCTCATTCTGGATGTAGATGTCAAAACTACATGCGAACTACAAAGCAAATCTTTTTCGAATTATCTTGCATGAAAAACAAATGTAAAAAATCCATTATGCCATTTGTGGCGCCAAAATGATTCGCTAGCTGCGTGCGTACTGAATGACGTTGACGCCACCTACGTGCCCAATCTTAACGACCTGTAACAGTCAGTTGTGTTTTAGATTATTTTAAATCAATATTAGTACATGGAGAATATATGATTGTAGTGAGTCACAGTTTTGAATTGTGCAACCTATTCAAAGCTAAAGCAAAAGCACAGGGATGTTTCTTAGCCTACTGAAAGACCCCAGCAGCTGCCAACGCGTGTGGGTTGACTATTTGTCTGCAATGGACCAGGGAGATGGGTCTGGAAAGCTCCTCACCCTTTCAGCTAATTGGCCGTGGGTTGGCCCTGAAATTTATTGGCATTTGCGTGATAAACTGCCTGCATTGTATCCTTATCCTATTGTGTGTTGCAGGAAATAATGCTCCCCCTTACCAGATATGGAGCCTGTTCTGGTCAAAGGACAGGGAAAGGCAGCATGGGTCCCGAGGTGACTGACCCTCACTGTGGGATGGTTGTATCTTCCTTGGCAATATCCTGCTGTTGGAAATTAGTCGTCAACAGGCCTCTCTTTCTGCTGGTGTCAGGCATGGGCCCCTGATGAGAGATTTGTTGATATGATAACTCGATTAGACCTCAGACTTATGTGAAGGTTCGGTGGCAGAGGGGGTAAGGCTAGCAGAGAGCAAGGGGGCTCGCCTCATGAGAGAACCATCCATGCTCTGTGCACCCATCTTTCATTTTAAATTTCATCCTAAATTATAAATCATATGCGATCTTAGCCACTATACTAAACACCGTTACATATATGGAATTTTACTTACATTAAAGCTGAAATAACTTTTTTGGATTAAAAATGACCAAAAATCAGTTATTATGCAAGTATATATGACAGATCAGTGTTGAAAATTACTTTACCCCAAATAGCAAAGAAAACATTATAATAACGATTTATAATTTGTGCTGTCTGGTAAGATTTTCTAGGAAATGCTAGTTTGGCTTCCAAATACATAATGAGAAGTACATAAAATAACCTGCAGTTTTATGTTTCAAACAGAGGTGGCGGTAAAGAGGCAAAAGTTGCAGCAGATTGCAGCTTTAAGCAACACAAAATCATATACGCGCAC
>JAZGTJ010010174.1:8345-18433 GCA_036877575.1 Botia almorhae | reverse complement strand
AGGAATTAAACAGGTGTGCAGAACAGGTGTGTTTCATTTCGATTGGTTGGATACTGGCAGCTCATTCCACCAGAAAGAAACAGAACAGGTGAACATACAGAATGTAGTTTGTGGAGGGGACGTATATCTGAAGGTTAATGAAAGGTTAGGTAGTGCCTGAATAGCCTTTGCAAACACCACCTTCCTATCAGACACATTGTGACTGATAAAAAAACAGAGTCTGTTTACTAATAATGAGTTTTGCCCATAAGCTGCGATTTTTATCAAGATAATGTAATTTAATGCCATGTTGAGATGTTTCTGCTTCTGGCAAGATATTAGCAATGACGTCAATGCAGTAAACAATTTTTAACAGACAAGGGTTTGATTTAGCATAGCTGCTGTTTCTGTAGCTCTCAGAAGGTTAATTTCAATTCATCATATCCAACAATTGTTTTTTTTTACTTTAAATCTAAAGGTAAAACTCACAAGTGTGAAGTGTATCTTGAATCTTATTTACCAGAAACCAAATTTGACACCATGTGAAGAATTTTCTGTTCACACACGCCTCACGCTTTCAGGTAATATATTTAGATGTGAACTGTAGCAGTGGTTTCTTTACCAGATTAATCGGTTCACCTCAAGTCTGAAGTCAGTGTGTATTTCTGTGTGGATGTGAATGTGGTCAGTGTTGCACAGAGCAAAAACTGGCTGCTGTACTATTATTGTTCCTTAAAAGCCACAGATGATCTGAACTAATCCAAGTTACACTTGATTAAGCCTGAGAATTCAGGTGAAGCTAAATCTGAGAAGGTGCTGAAGACATCTGATGACCACTGCAGCAAATTCAGCTTTTGTGCTGTAACCACTGATCAGACCTTTAATCCCCTAATGCAAACACACTTGCACAAACACACATACTAAGATTCTAGTGTATCCACCTACATTCTTGCTCCTTGTTTTTATTGTTCTGTTAACAATAAGTTGTTGATAGTTTTGTTCCTACCACTAAACCACACCACACGTCTGAGTGGCGACCCGTGCTGTGACGCATGATCTGTGACCCGTCGCTGTTGATATGATTGTTGCTGCGGTCACAATTCGAGTCTGTAATCTAAATGAAATTAGCATGCATGGTATCCGTGTATGTGACTGTCTTTTGTTCACACCAAGAGGGAATTTCTGAGGCAAATAATTTAATTGAAACTCAATCTGAATTGAAACAATGCATTTCTATGGACTTATTCACAAGGGGAAAGTCAGTCAAAAAGCCAAATGTAAATGCAATGACAACACGCAGAGTAATGCAAGTGATGTGAAGCAACTGCTTATAGAAGGGAACGCGTTTCATATACATACTACCATATATTTCTATAATCACTGTGTTACAGCAAGACAGATGTGTTGTCATAAGTGAGTTGATTATCTGGTGAGCTGTAGTGTGTTTTGCTTTAAAGCTAGTAAAGTTTATAATGCCGGATGCATCATACACTGTATCTAAGCATGTAAATGACTGGATGATTGTTTTCTCTTGATGTGACTTAACCTTTTGTCTGCAAACAAAGCTTTTTCATTTTTTGTGTGAATTGACCATTAGTTTTTTTAATTGCAATGTGAAACTTTCTAGACCTTCACCATTATCCTATTGAATTAACTGAGAATTAAATGTTCTATAGAATAAAAATGTTCTTGTGCATAACAGTAATTTACTTACTACCTAGTACAGTAACTCAATTCAGCTCAATCACACTTCTGATCACATTCACACACAGAAAGCTGTAATAATAAACAGCCAAAATAAATACATTTTGGTTTGTGAACAGATGTACAGGTCTCAGAATGACAAACTACTGAACATTATATTTTTAGGAAGTAAAACTTCACATGGTTTAGGTAACAAAGACTCTGTGAATACTGTCTAGAGGTCTAAAGATGCCCCAAAAGCCTGTTTCTATTTGTGGGAGAATGAATCTCTGAATTAAGTCTGAATGTACATCTACAAAAAGAGCTGCATGAATATAATGACTGTTTCTCTGTGCTATACTCTCTATACTCTATACTATCCGACTTCCAACAGAAAATGGCAATAAAAACATTGTTCTGCAAAAGTCTGCACTACCTGAACAAACACCACCAAGACTCAAAAACACAAAGTGTTCAGTTTCCCACCCATTTAAGGTCGGACTGAAGGTCGGATTTCATAAATATATGTATATATGCACATGTATATATGTTTGTATATGTATATGTATGCATGTGTGTGTGTGTGTGTGTGTGTGTGTGTGTTTAACGCATAATGTTTTCTTAAAGCTTATTTTTGTCAATATTTTTTACTTTCTGTACAATAAGGAATAGAATAAAATGATGTCAGTAAATAGAATAATTCTATTCACTGACATAAGTTAAAACAAACTTTTTTCTTCCAAATCAGTTTAAATACAATACAATGAAAGGAAAATTTCATTGTGTTTGTTCTCATTTGGCCCTTAAGCAGTACATCAGTATATCAGTTGCGTCTAACATGCTGTCTTTGAGCCAAAGTAAATAGTGTTGGGTCGATACACAGATGCTAGTACTGAAGATCCAGCAGGATTGATCTATGTTATTCAGTACAGCAGGCTGGGCAGCAGGACGGGGGTAAGGTTGCGTTACGCAACAAAACTATTCAGATCTGAGAATCTGGAAAATTCCTTCTAATGCTTGTAGAAACACCCCATTCTCTGGCCCACCGCCGAATGTTTGGTGAAACCACTGCCGGTAAAGACAGTGAAGTCATTAAAGAAGCTCTATGACTTCACAAAGAAATCACAAAGAAATCACAAGGAAATCACGCGGTTCAGCCCCAGGTGTTTTTGTAACCCTGGGATGAAAACACTGGTCTAAATTCCCTGGGCCAGAGTCACGGCATACCAGCTGTTTTCTCAGAGCACCTCATGCAGCAGTATGCAAGCATAAAGTTCCTGTCATGGTTCTCATGGTTCTCTAGACATTATTCACATGGGAGCTTCTGTGAAATAAGGATGTGACGTGAGGAAATGTGCCTGTGGGTTCATCTATGTGTGACATCACAGGCACCCGGCAGAGGCTGGTTGGTTCCCTCTTTTCATGTTCGTGTGGCTGTACACATTAGTGGCACTGCTTGAATTGTGGGTTGGTTATGGGGATGTGATAAATAAATTTGATAACACTAAAACAACAGCAAGTCTTTAACACTGGATCTTTCCATCGTTCCCTTTCTTTGAACAAATAAATGTTTAAAATGTTTATTATTATTCTGAATAAAAAAAACACAAATTCGCTCATATTACACAAAAGCACTCTGGATTTTACCCTCACTTACAACAATAGAACAACAAAACCGTACAATGCTCCACTCGCTTATATAAAAAATGTAAAATAACAATGAAAAAGACGGATGGTAGTATACACGAACTGTTACAAATGATTAAAAGATCTCTGTATTTTTCACTTACTTTTAAATCAACAGTTTGTGGTTCATCAATAAAACATACAACGAAGGTAAAACAGACAAACTCAGGTATATCGAGCAAAGAAATGAGATAACTGTAGCTGTAAATAAAAATGTGAAATGATGGTGGAGGCAGTGGACCAGTCAATCAGTGGATGGTTATGCACCATAACACAGATTACTGGCACAAGCCTACAGTGAAGTCATATGTGTGGGTGTAATTTGTTCTGAATCAAGATTACACGGGTATCTACAGAGTATAAAACAATATGGTCAACTCTTTGCCAAATAAGATAAAAGGAAAACGATTTTCTTAGAGCCTGTTAAAATGAGAACCTGAGAATTAGCATGGGCCTGTGAAACATTGCAACCCCTCAGGGTTCATTCTCTCAGAAGAAAGCAGTGAAACAGATCAAACGGCGCAGTTCTTGCTAACAAACTATGACTTCAATGGTAAATTTGGTCCGTTTATGCAAATTCTGTCAGATGACTTCCCAACAGTGAGCTTGAGAATTCAATGTCTTGCAACAACTTTGAACTTCCCCACATGCTAAAAAAAATGAATCATGAATGTGACACAGCTGTGGTGCAGAGGAAGTTTGATTGACTACCTGTCTGTACCTCAAGTTCTCTCCCCTGCTTCCTTATGCATGATTAGTGATGTGAGATTTGTTTAAATGTCAACAGTAAGCCAGGTTTAATTCATTCATTTCACCTACAAAAGCAAATACAAACAAAACAAAAAGCAAACACTGTTGTGGGTATAGCTGACTATAACAGTGTTCTGCAGTGACATGCCAGTTATTTAAAAACTGAATTTGCATTTCCTACAGGAAACAGTAGTGCTTGCGTGTAGGTTTTAGACTCTGGTTCTGTGTGAATGAAATGCTTTATGTTTGCTGTCATGTGTTATAGTCTGCACGTGAGAATCAACACATAATTCTCATTCTTTAAAGAGAAGTGAAAGTGATGTTCTTGTCAGGTATGGTAACCCATACTTAATGTGTCCTCTGCATTTAACCCATAACAAGGTGTAGTGAACACACTGCACGTCATGAACACACACACACAGACCTGAGGCAGTGGGCAGCTATCACTGCAGCACCTGGGGAGCAACTGGGGAAAGGCTGCCTTGTGCCACTGCAGCAGGCTGATTGTATCGGCTGCTATTGTATACTGTTGCAATGATACAACAGTAATTACAAGCGTACAGGTGTTGCAGAACATCACCTGTCATCAAGTCAGCATCATTCGTCTGATTGGTCCATCCTGCCGTTCGCTGTAATTGGTTTTGCAGGGAACCAGAAATCTGAAGCTTTTAAACCCCAACTAACATCTCATTTGTAAGTCGCTTTGGATAAAAGCGTCAGCTAAATGACAATGTAAAATGTAAATGTAATCATTTACACAGAGGTGCTGCAAACACTCTCTAGCCAAATGCAAGTATGTGGGTTTTGCAGTTTTAAGGTCAGTCGTATCTAAACAGCATGTTCTTCATTCAGATAAGAATCAACTGCTAAAAAGATGCTCATTACAATGTATTCATATGACTGAAATGCTGTACGCCAACTCAGCCCTATTTAGTGCCGCTGCTTTGCGGAAATTATGCACTGGGCTCGAATACCTGTGGTTTAGGGAACAATAGCCCTTATTCATTAAGAAAAGCCACAATAAAGAAGGGAAACAAAAGTTTTTACCAACATCAGCGGATTCATTGGCTTGCTTTCTTGTTTCTCCAAAATAGGTCATTTTCAACTTCCTTGTCTGTGGCCCTAATTTTCACCCTAAATCACTCTGTAAAAACACTTCATCTAATCAATGTGTTAGATCATACTGTTTGACTGTCTTAAGATCCAAGACGCGAGCAAGACTATCACAAACAATTAAGGAAAAAATGCAAGGCACTGTAAACAAGACAGACTGAAATGTGTCACTGAAAGGTAAAAAAAAAAAATCAATGACAGCTTTAGGCAATACAGTTGTTTATTTAAGCAGCTGACTGCAAGAAGAGGCCACAGGAGAAATGAAACCTAATCTAAAAGTTGAAAAAAAACCTGAGGTCCTAATAGGAAGTCTGCATTAAATCACCCATTGAAGTGAAAGGTAAGATGTTCCTCCTAAGAACACAATGAAAACTCTCACATCCAAAGCCATCCTGTGCAATAAATATGATTTACAGCAACAGATATTTGTTATGATAGTTCAGTGCTTGTTATAGTTTTATGATTGCAAATAACTACTGTTTGTTTCAAGTCAAAAGGTAGACCACCTAATACACTGACCTTTCTAGGCTTTTGAAAAAACTTTGAATGATAAACATCAAAGACAAACATTCTGTACAAAATGAGTGATTCTTTTAAATGAAGCACTGCAAATCGCTTTGCATAAAAGCATCTGTCAGATGCACAAATGTAAATTTAATGTAAATGCACATAATGATATCAGCAGTGTTTTTAATTTGCTGTCAGCAGTGAACATACATTTGCATAGCAAAAGATCTACAAGTAAACAGTTACAACCCTAGGTACCTGCAGAGTTAAAAATAGGTCACGCTCTCCAAGACTTTGATTAGATGGGATTATCTTAGCTGTAATTAAGCGCATATTGTGGGTGCTAGTCACTGCAGTGCACAGCTAAAACAAACACAGCAGGGTCAGTCTACACTTGCGATGCCTTGCACTTGCACATCTGCAAGTTTCTCAAAAGACATTTATTTCAAGCAACTCTTAAAACGTAGAATTTTAAAAATACATTTATCGTTATTTGATTACTGCTTGTCAGCAGTGTCACACTAAACTCAAATGTGATGTGAACCAGTGTTTAGAGATTAATCAGGATGGCTGAATAGTTTAGAGGTAAGCATGTGGGTTTAATATATTTTAGAGGGGGTTCGATATTAAAAGAGATGCCGTAGCATGTTGTCTTTGTGTGTGCTTACAGTCATTATGGTAAAATGTTCTCTGATAAGTTGGAATGAGGATTTTTTGCACAAATATCTTGCAGCCTCCGTATTTTCTGATGGTTTAATATTTATTTTTAATAAGATTAAATTAATTTGATGTTCAGATTGTTACAGGTTCCAAAAAAAACTAGAATAGAAGTTGCTAAGATAAATTATTAAAAAGGGCTAAATTCTTTTTTCAATATCAGCAATAATCACCAGATAGGAATCCAGTATCAACAGATACATATATATTGTGCATTCTTAATTGGATTCAAACATCTATGGCTCTTGAATTAACCAGAGTTTAAACAGCTGAAGTCTTACCTATAGGGAACGAGATGCGGGGAATTGCATGAGCCCAACAGAAGCTGAAGATGGTAAGAAGACACAGACAGACACTGAGTGATTCTGATGACCCCATGCTGTTCCACAAGCACTGGATCTCCAACTTCAGAGACTGCTCTACTGGTCACTGCTGGGTGATGTTTCTGGCCTTTCAGCACCGAGTAGCTCACAGGAAAACCACCTCCAGTAGTATATGAAGTCTTCTGTCATCTCATCTACACAGAAGAATGAGAGCATGTTATACACGATGTGGGAAGACAGCAGCATCTTAAATCACTTCCTTGTCTTCTTCCTCTTTTACTGCACACAAGACATTCAACAGCACATGACTGCCCTCATGCTGTTATCTGTTATTTATTGCTAATCTAAAATTCTAAATGGCTACATGTAGAAAATCCCCATGACACAAAACTAAAATGTTTTGACTGATGTATTTGACAGACATGTGTTACAATTATACACTAGAACCTTTTTTTATATATTAGAAATTTTTTTTAAAGAAATGTTTGACATTTAAAGGGTTGGTTCACCCAAAAATGAAATATGAATTGTCATTTATGTAAATTAATTATTATGTTGTTCCACACCCATGAGACCTTTGTTAATATTCAGAACACAAATTATGATAATTTTGATTAAATCTGGGAGCATTCTGATCCCCCATCGACAGCAATGCATCAATGCAATAAACCATCTTCAAGGCCCAAACAAAGTAGTAAACACATCATTAAAATAATCCATGTGACTAAAGTATACTTTATATGATAACGTTTTGACTTCGCAGCAATTACATTTAAATGGCTTCCTTCAAAATGTCTTGTCTTCTGTGTCAGTCTCTAATGCACACTCACGAGAGGACCATGACATACACGTGTGGCGCTGACACACACGTGTGGTGCTGACACAGGGGCCGACATACTGACATAGAACCTGAACGGTAAACACAGCAAGTCATCCTCCATGTTGAAATCTGCAGACATATACACAGACACACATTACACATGTTTCATGTACAGCGTACGAGAACGTCGACTCCTGCGTCAGCACCACACGCATACTTTTCACAGAGGGGTGAAAATCCCTGTAGTAATACACTTCAGTGACTACAACAAATTACTGATGTGAAATAAACATATTGAACAATATTTTCCCCAAAGTCAAACCAAGCAGAAACATGGAAATGCTTATCAGCCATAATGTTATCTAAAAATGATCTGAATTAACATAAAAATTAACATAAGACTTTTACAGTTAGACGTTTGTTTTGTTTGAAACTTAAGAGTTGGATATTCCAATCTTGATCCATTGCAAATGATAGTCACAAGACTAGTAATGGAAGAGAAAGATTTCAACCCTTCTGTCACATGACAGGGGATGCTGGACATTGCAACAGAGGCATTCACAGACACCATTAACTTACAGACAGTAATCATGAGGTGAGAACAGGTCAGATAGGAGCTTCACGATCTCCTGTGAGCTGTGAAACTCCAGAGACACAAGCATCTCCTCCAGTCCAGTGTGACAGCGTCTATTCATTCTGGAAACAGCTTAACTGGAGCCAAAGACGCTATGAAACAGCTTAACAAACACAGTTCACACACCAGTTTCATTTCATACTGAAACAAGAGGCCTCCAGCTTGTCAACCTCCAGCTTACATCACAGTTTGGCAAAAAAATAAATGTATCTATTTATTGGTATCTATCTATTCATGGTGCAAAATCTCTGCCACGATCCGTTCCTGTACAAATCTAGTAGTAGATTTAACACACAGGTTGTCTGCCAAGGGAAGGATCAAACCAGTGCAAAAATAACCAAGAAAAATAACCAAGCCAACCAATTTACAACGCATTCAGAAAGTATTCAGACTAGGGCCGTGCAATTAATTGACACGAACTGATTTTCAATATCAGTTATGACTTCCAACCATTACAAAAACAAAATAATCATTTCACAAGGATTCTTTCATTTCTTCTTGTTATAAATTTATTTTTTACTTTTGTTTTATTTGTTTTTCAGTTTAATCTATTTTTTAAATTGTTTTTTATTCAATAAATACATGTTTTTGAAGTCAGTGAGTAATAATGCTATATAATCATGAATACAATATTAGGCAAAATAATCGTGATTATGATTTTTGTCATAATTAAGTGGCTCTAATTCAGCCCCCCTTCATACTGTCAGTGTTGCAGTCTGATTCTACAATCTGGTTAAATGTATTTTTCTCTATAAATCTACACTCATTACCCCATAATGACTAAATGAAAACAAATGTAGAAATGTCTGTTAATTTATTAAAAAGGAAAATTCACATTTATCAAATACCACATTTAAGTATTCAGACCCTTTACTTACTACCTGGTTGAAGTGTTTTGGGTATTTGATTGGGGGATTTTCTGCCATTTTTCTTTGCTAATCTTCTCGAGCTCAGTCAGGTTGGATAGGGACCATCAGTGGACAGCCATTTTCAAGTCTCCTCAGAGAGGTTTAATAGGGATCAAGTCACGGCTCTGGCTGGGCCACTCTAAGACATTCACAGAGTTGCCCCTAAGCCATTCCTGTGTTGTCTTGGCTGCGTGCTTAGGGTCATTGTCATGTTGGAAGGTGAACCTTCAGCCCAGTCTGAGGTCCTAAATGCTGTGTAAAACAGGTTTTCATTGAGGAGATCTCTGCACTTTGCTTCATTTAGCTTTCCCTCAACCCTGACCAGTCCTTGCTGCTAAAAAACACCCCCACAGCATGATGCTGCCACCACCATGACTCAATGTTGGGATACTATTGGGCAGGTGATGAGCAGTGCCTGGTTCCCTCCAGACATAACATTTAGAATTGAGGCCAAACAGTTTAATCTTGGTTTCATCAGACCGGAGAATCTTGTTCCTCATGGTCTGAGAGTCCTCAGAGTCCATGGTCTCAGGTGTTTTTCTTTGGAGGAGTCCTGGTTGTGTCGCACTTCTTCCATTTGAGAATTATGGAGACCATTGTGCTCTTGGGAACATTCAGCACAGCAAAACAACTTTTGTTGCTGTCCCTATATTTGTGTTTTGCAATAATCCTGTCTCTGGATTATTAGCTGTGAGTCCTTTTATAGAGAGGTGTGTGCCTTTCCAAATCATGTCCAATCAATTTCATTTGCCATAGGATGAACTCCAATCAAGGTGTAGAAACATTTGAGCAATGATCAGAAGAAAGGGGAGGCACCTGAGCTACATTTCAAGTGTTGTTGCAAAGGGTCTGAATACTTGTGTTACACTGTGATATTTCAGCTTCCCTTTTAATACATTTACAGACATTTCTAAAAATGTCTTCAGACAACTTCTGTTTTCACTTTGTCATTATGGAGTCCGAGTGTG
>JAZGTJ010010173.1:0-18434 GCA_036877575.1 Botia almorhae | reverse complement strand
TCATTAAAAACACCTGAAGTAGCTAATCAAGATCTGCGGGAACATCCATGCAGGTGTGTTGGGCTGGACTCTGCTGGTCTGTGAACCTCCAGGAATATGGACTGGAGACCCAACAGAGGAACTGTGCTTTGAGGTACACGTAGCATGATATTTCAAACAACACGGAGTATTACCACAGTACCATAGCCATGTATAGATATACAATAGTACTCTTTGGTACTTTATTATTGTATGGCCAGCTTTACAGTTTTAGGTTGTAAGAACGTTTCCTAACATTTCCATTAAGTAAAACAAATGTTCTAGGAATATTAAAATCTCCATGTTGTCTTCACATTACTGCTCGGTTCTATTAATAATGTTCCTGCAAGGACGAGAACTTAATAGAGAAAATATTAGCAAACGTTCTGAGAATGTTCTCTGTTAGCTGGGCGCTTGCTTGCTTGATGGTGTTGTGTCAGGGATGGAGGGAGATTACAAACTCCCTCATGTGAGACCATCTTAAAAAATCTAGTACATGTGGAAGAGTAGCACACATTTCAAGTCTTCCACCGCAGTGCCCAGAACTACAATGCTAATGACTCCGACAGTGGTTTTTCATTCTCCTCTGCGGTCCTGCAGCAGAAGCTGTTATATATGATCTTCTGATCTTCTGCATATATAATGACCTCTTCAATTCAATCTTTCTTAGCGGTGGTGTGCATTAGTGTCAAAATGAGCTTTTTAATAAGTAATTTTTGCCAAATGAAATCCAAGGTTTTTGTTGCTAGCCATATAAACTAAATGCTAAATCATAGAACAGCTTGTCTAAGGTTTATGAGGATTATGAACTGTATACAGCAATCCAATATATATATTACATATACATACATATATATAAATATATATATATATATATATATATATATATATATATTATAAACGAGGACTTATGCAGTCTATATATCAATTTTTGTTTTTTATACAACACTTTTTAAAATATATGTGAAATCTATATTTTAACATGTATTTAATGTGTTTACATGTCCATATGTCAGATTACCATATGCA
The DNA here is from genome assembly GCA_036877575.1 of Botia almorhae. Classification (NCBI taxonomy): domain Eukaryota; kingdom Metazoa; phylum Chordata; class Actinopteri; order Cypriniformes; family Botiidae; genus Botia; species Botia almorhae. Next base: position 17,387 of record JAZGTJ010010173.1, on the reverse strand, counting down.
AGATAATAGAGGAATTACCACAGGGTCTTTTTTTGCCACCACATTTACAAAACCTTGAACATTGTTTTCCTTCAGCCCTCATCAGTTTCTGACCCTGTTGTATCTTGAATGTGTGTTTACTGATTTGCATTTAGAGCAACTGATGCCGATTGATTTCAGCTAACGGTCACAGGTAGTGTACGTTTGAGAGTAATATATACAAACATATATTTTGTATACATAAATCACACAATTTGACAAGACCACGATCATAATCATGGCGGTACTGCTCCTCAGGGGTAAATGCACTTTCTCTTGAGTCAGTGCTGGAATTTTAAGCAGACGTTGTCATGTTGCCATGATTTTGTGGGCGATGGGTTTCTCATGTGCTCTATGTTTGGAGGGACTCTCACGAAGCCCTGAATGAAGCGTATCTCGGTCCCGTGAGAACGCAGACCCGGGAAATGTGCAACCTTGGTGTGTCAGTCTAATGACAAATTCTAGACAGACTCGTATGAAAAGAAAAAAAATAGCTTTTTTTCCCTTCAGATATAAAGAGACTGTGGTTGCTTTCTTTGGCCCCCAAAGGCTTTGAGATGTAAACCTCCTTTTGAGAAATCATTCCATTGAGGATGATCATATTAACATTTAAAGAAACAGTTCACTCAAATATAAACTTCCGTCATTGTTTACTCACCCTTATCATTGCACTTTATTTTAAACAAATCAGTCTCCGTGTTCTTTTATGAAATGAATCTGTTTTTTAGAGCACCTTTTTGGATTAATTTACTGTTTAGCATTGTTTTATGGCTGCAATCTGTAACGTTTGCCTCTCTGTCACCATCTGTGTGTAAAACATAAAATTTCAGGTTTCTTTGCATACTTTTCTTTACATCTATTGAAGAAAAATGAAGACAGACATTTCCTGGGAAATCCGACCTCACAGTTCAAATTATAAATCATTTTTTTAAAGCTTACTGTTTCGTATTGGGTTAAGGAGATGGTTTTAAACACTGATCTGTTATATACATTTTTTAAATTTTTTGTTCAGTTTTCACCAAATAAAGTTACCAATTGCAGCTTTGAGGTGTTTTGCTGTATATTGTACATGTATTCTGTGTGTCGCCTGTGCTTTGTTAAACCTGCTCTCAGATTTAATGCTGAGTTACAAGGCTATTTATTGTGATCATAGTGTCCCACTGTGTTTGACCTTCCGTGCTTCTGTGATGTATTAGATTGCACTCAAGCAAATTTACATTCATAAGTAAAATTTTGGCCAGGTGCCAAACAGACAGCGAGACAGAGAGGGAGACAGTGAATCTGACAGCAAGACACGTTCGCTTGTGTGCGAAATGTCTGCTCGAGGATAAGTGGTCAAATCTGACGTCAAAGCACCATCGTTCAGACCTTCAACACGGGAGAGACACCACTCAGTGTTGGAAAAGGGGGTCTGAAGTACTCTCATAGCAATTTGAGATGCTTGGTGTGTTGCCGCAATGCTGTAAGTGATGCTTATAGAATGGAGAGGATATACAGTAGGGGAGAGGGTTCAGACTAGTCGCAACTGGAGTGCGGTAGCCTTCCTGTAAAAATAACCTTCCCCAAATGACTCCTCTGTTCTTCTGTAAACAGGGCGGTTGCTATATAAATCAGAAATGGCTAATGGCAAGATGCCCCAACTAACCACAATGTGTTTGGTGTTATTAATGATGTTTGTAAAGACAAGGATCAGAGATTTGAACAAAGCCTGTATCCTTGAATTGTAAAGTTTTGCATGTAACTCGTTCTGAAGGTCTGTGCTACAAATGTGAAGGGTAACTCCTCAAATCTTTGCGTGGCTTGCTAAGGAGAGGTGTGCTTTTAATTTTCCAAATGATTAAGCATTGTTTTTTTAAACGAAATGCAACAGTGATTCATTCAGAAATCTTAATCCGGTTATGCCCACAGGATTCAGGTTAAATTTCAAAACACACCTGTTTTGCAGGCACCCGACTAATCCCTAATGCTTTGATATTTTTCCTACATATATAAAAAAAACCTTCTTCTGTTCATCTGTTTGTCTCCAGCAACAGCTTGTTGGTTCTTAAGACAAAATATTTAATGCTTTCGTTCTTTGTAAGTCGCTTTGCATAAAACATCTGCTAAAGGAATGAATGTAAATGTGATATGAAAATACCAAGTAAAGTACACGTACATCTCGTTTTGTTTATCATACTTGATTGAGACAAGATGATGAAAATTGGGACTAGCCCATCAGTCCCAAAGGAACTGAGATGTTAGTGAAACATCTGCATGTGTCCTAGTAACCATGAGGGCTTCTCACAGTGGGTTCATTCAGGAGGTTTAGTAACTGGGACACTCAATCACAACTATTCCAAAACAAAGCAGTACGATTTATTGGATATTATCCATATTAGAAACACACCATATTTTCATATGAGAAACCGTAAACACAGAATAACAGAAGTGGCATTTGTTATAAGGCATTTAGGCAAAGAAATAAAAGGAAGTTTGTTGTATTGATGTTTTTAGTCAACGCATCAACGCAATAAGTTGGTCCATGAAAACAATGTGGAAATCTCCCAGGATACCGATTAAAATTGTAAAGGTTGGCCTCACATTGAAATCCATACATCTGATTCATCATCCAGGCCTTAGTTCATGTGGCATTATTTAAGGAAATCTCTGATAATATGACATGCAGGACTATCAGAAAGACACAATATGGATGAATTCCCAGTTCAAGAAGGTTTACTGTGCGTTTAAAATGAATCGAAGTGAGAACACATTTGTTTTCTATAACAAAAAGACTTTCTAAATTACATTCAATGCAAACAACCCGGAGCCATTCACTACAGTGCAATTTCAGAAAATTGAACAATTAAGTAAACGTATCATCTGAACCCAGAGAGAAGAGTCAGAAATATCATTTCTTTTTTTTTAAATGTACATCTCAAGTTTTTAATGGGAATGACCTGCCAGTGAAAGTAATTGCTGGTATTTATACTCACAATACTGCGAACACAACATAGAGGTTTCGTGGTTCCCTTTGATATGAATAATGTACCAAAAACTGAAAATTCTGTCTTTATTTACTCACCCTCATGTCAATTCATATACTAGTTTATTTTACATGAGAACACTTTTCTTAAAAGCAGGGTAGGCAATTTTGGAATTTCGGAGAGGCTAGCGATGGCAAGCTAGCTTGGAAAGCATTATCAATGTCTCTTTACGGAATTCTCCACATTCAGAGGTCATCTTTAAAATGCCTCTGGAAGGCTGTGAGGGGAAAACCGATATCGCTGAAATCGCAGACTAAGGTCACAATAAACGCTATATTTCAGACCAACTATAAAACTTACATAAACTGTGTCACAGATTCCCAAATTGCGCTATAAAATGAGTTTTCCAGCTTCAGTTGCGCAGTACCTGAAGCTGGAAAACAAGTCTGTCGCAACATTCAGTGGAGAGCTCCTCTAAGCACTGTAGTTGACCCTATTTGTAGTAATAAAACTGTGGTATCATTAATTCTATCTTTGGCATAAGACCCCACCCTCAGTTCAGAGCACTCTCCAAAGCCACGCCTCCTCAAACACAGGAAACACATACATAGTTTGACAGGCAAGTACAATATCCTATCACCTCATTCAGACCGAATGCAGTGATTGGACAAACAACCTATGGCCCTGTGCTTTTTAGTTTTTTAAATATATTTACACTACTTAGTGATTGCTATTAGCATGTAAAGAGACTCTGAAAAAAAGGTCTGGAAAAATTGCCTACCCTGCCTTTAAATTTTCTTTATATACTGTACTTGTCCTATAGTTTAATAGCTTGATATGGTTTGAATCAACATGAAGTAATTAAATAATCACTGTTTTTTTGGGGTGACCTTTAGTTTTCTTTTATTAAGCATTAACGCAGCTGCGGGGTTGCAGCACAAACAGACTGTCGGTTGTGTGCGCCAGTCTGAGGGTCTGTCAAATGGCAAACAACATTGCGCCCAGCGTGAGTCTCTTCAGAGTGTTTTCCTCCGAGTTTATTCACACTGCATCCCCGTCCTCACACAGCGAGAGCTGATGGATTTTGATGACAGGAAGCGAGTTGTGCGTGGGCGGCTCCGGCTGAGGCGAGTCCGTTCTCACGGAACAGCAAGTCCTCAGCAGGTTCTTACCGCAGATTCCCGCCACTTTCGCTCCCACGCTTACCCCCGTCGTCCCCGCGGATGAGGCTCGGGAAGGGGCCTGCCATTCCCGGCCGTCCCGAGAGGAGGGGCTGCGTGACAGAGCGATGGAGGAGGAGGGGCTTAGACGGGAAGGGTTGTCGCGGCCCGTCAGGTTGAGGGCGAGGAGCTGCGACTGGGCGTGACGTGGACTGTGGCCCTGGTACAGAGGGTGAGAGGGCGTGGCTCTCTGGCGGAGACAGTGCACGCCCAACACGTTCAAGAAGGCTTTCTTGAACTCCTGGCTGGAGCAGGGGTAGATGATGGGGTTGATACAGCTGTTGAAATAGCCGAGCCAAAATGTGATCTTGAACACGGTCTCTGAAGGCCGGTAGGTCGGGAAGATTGAACCTGGAAAAACGAGACGCACAGGGAATGATTGTGTTATTGAAAATGATTACGTTTGCATTCCGACCTGGTAATATTGTTGACTTTTGAGGTATATATTTCATACAATGACAATGTATTATATTTGGGCACATGGACTTTTAGTTTAGTTTAAAATGATTTATTTATGAGTTTATGGGAGGTTATAATCAAAGTATAGAGCATTATATATTGTTCAGTATGGGAATATGACTATACATAAATTAAAGACCAATACATATATCAGCCAAGCCACATAATTGTATGCAATGCGTGTAACCAGTTTAATGTCAGGTCAAACTCCAACTAAATCTAGACGATCAATCTAGACTTGATTAATGAGCTATAATCCAGAACGAGACAGGTGCTTAATTGAAATTTACCAGACACCCGAGTTAAACTGCATCTCAGGGTGTTTTTGGCCAGAGTGATGTCATGCAACAGGAGAGATAGAGACTCAAAAATTAATATTATAACCAGTAAACTATGTACTATTCTTCTGGAGACATCACCGCGACCTCGACGGTACAGTTCGCTGCGTCATGCATCACAATGCCAAGTCTTTTTATAGCATCTGATCTGATCTCAATGCCGGAACGTTCCTCTGTTAATCAAAGTTAATAGTTTTATTCAAATTGTTGACATAAATCCTGTTCAGTATGACTGGAGAGGAGCTCTGCACAGGAGAGGAACTGTTCAGTGTCACACAGACAGAGAAACAAAGAGTCACGTATATGAATAAGACAATCAGCCTATAACCGCACCTACATCCACTGAATTTATTTGATAGCACGCTGGCCACCCTATTCAAAGAATTAAAGCGATGGTTTGAAATGAAGTATCTGCGGTCAGAGCTGAGCTGTCTCATAACACTTTACGAGCGAGGGCTTTAGCTCATGCGGTGTAAGAGACAAGGAATACAGAGAGCATTGTGGAAACAGTGCGCCTTCAAGCACCATATTTTAATCATTAATATCCACACAGTGGAATAGAGTAAGAGCCATAATGGAGCTTATATTTCTATTACTGTAGTCAACAGGTGGACAAAAATCACAAAGAAATCCCCTAATTATTAATAAATACAACAATGAAGTATAACTAGTCAATCAGTTAATAGTGTATTGTTTATTTATATTGCCTATGATTCAAGAGGGGACCATATTGCACTCCTGATCTACGATCAGAAAATTAAATGTTTTTAAAAACGATGTACCTATTCGGTTCCTCTCTGGTGGAATGAGCTGCAGCCCTCAAGAAACGACTGAAAACACAACTGTTTCACATTCGACTGTCAACTTATTATTAAAAAATATAAAAAAATCCCCCTATTCTGTCTGATGTTCATCTTACACTAGCTTCAACTCCTAGTAAATACAGCCGTGTAGATTACTCTTTGTTAAATGCTAAATGCTCTCTCATTTGTAAGTCGCTTTGGATAAAAGCCTCTGCTAAATGAATAGATGTAAATGTACAGAGAGAGAGAGAGGGAGAGAGGGTTTGCTTATATTAATTTAAATAATATACTTCGCTGATTGTGATGTATAAAAAAGGGGAAAAATTTAAAAATGGAAAAATGAAGATGTTCTACAATCTTCCGTATTCTGTGCACAAATATAAACAGTGGATCCCACCAAATGATGCATTAAATCGAAAGAAACCAAAATGAAAAAAAAACAATTTCGCACAGGCCCGTAATGATAATGACTGAACGAGTCGTAACACTGCCTGCCCAGCGAGAGAAGCTGCTCATTTACTTTCGGCGACGTTCTGCAGCAAACCGCTCTCATAAAAAGTGTATTTCCCTCATGCTGTTTATCAGGTCAGAATCCATCAAAGGTTGTGTCTCCGGCGCACTGAGGTGTGCTTTAAAGCTTGTTTACGGGCTGGAAATAAACAAGCATGTCACACATCCCCCAAATCAAGCTCTCGGGTCACTGCTGACGCATGGCATTGAATATGCAGAACTGTAATGCCAACACTGTCCTTGACAGATGTGCTGGAATGCTCCTGTTAGTCATCGGCAGAAAGGGCCAACGGGCATATCTGAGGTCAGCACAAATTCCAGCACACACCAGAACCTTTGACACAGACGAGAGTTACAGTCCGACAGGAAGTGATGCCGTCATTGACGGGAAACCCTGTCAATGTGCCTGATTAAAAATAACACTAATTGAAATACTGGGACTGGATGGATGATAAATAGACAGACAGACAGTCAAGCAGACAGATAGATAGACGGACAGACGGATATGAATCTGTGTTTTCTATTCACTGTTCAGAATAGTCAAAATCACCCAACGACTTTAAAAAAAATGACCTTTTCAGCTCCAGTGATCTTTAATATTATGTGCAATTTAATATTAACCACAGGCGATACTGACACCCATTATATATTCAAGTGGCATGGAGCCCTACTGCATGTTACTCCATTTTCCTATCCACTTTGCGAATGCTTCCAAAAATACAGGATGACTGAGCTGGTTTTCAAAGTCCTTTCTCTTTCAGCCTGGGCAGTCAGTAACCTTGCCTCATTTCCCATGATTCTGTGGGTCTGAGCATAGGGGAAGAGAGGCAGCGAGTCTATGTGGGATTTTGCAGGCATGTTTCAGTGTTAAATATGGTTGGAAACGCTTGTTAGCAGAGGTCTTATGGTACTGTCACGGTACTGCAGTCTACTGCCAGGAATACAGACAGTGCTTTGGTCACGCACGTTGGACACTGAGAAAAGTTCTTCTCATGGAGAATCCTAACAAGCTCCAAAACCACGAAACAGATTTAGTGGGTGATAGCAAAAATCTTGAACAGCCATTAATTTCCTAAAGTGACTAATTTCCCATGTTTCCATAATATATATATATATATAGTTCTTATATGTATTGTTCATACTGTAAAAGATAAATTATGTCTTATTTATTAGTGTATGGCAAGCACCACCAGCTGTGGTATTTTGTCAGTGAATTGTTAAACAGGTTACACTGTTTATTTGTCTGTATTTCTCTGCCCACCTCATAGGAAATGTTGCCTCCGGCATTGCGTTGTTTGTTACAGCGAATGTATTCTACACGCCTTTATATAAGCCTTTGCGTTCATGCAGTATTAGCACTGACTGTAATGCGCTAAATGTTCCTGTTCAAACAGGCATGAGAAGACATATTTTTGCCCGCCGCTGCTACTGTATTAAAGCCGTCGAGGGATTGGGGTCGATTTCCTGAAGCGCATTTTTCATCCTCACACCCGCATTTGTCAGATAAATCCCACAAACATTACACCATGTGTCTCTTCCGTGCGATGTTTAGATGAAGCTCTTGAGTGTTTTCTGCTCCTTCCGTCCGTCAGTTTCTGTGATTAAAAAAGCATGTAATTAACTTACCAGGACGACAATTACTTTGTTGTTTTTAATTATGTCGGATTGAACGGAGACTTCATTGTAAATTCAACGTGGGCGGAAGAAATCTCCCTGAGCCCTCAGTGGGATTGTCATGCATTTTAAAATCGCATTGACCAGCGTTCTATTAAATAAAAAAACATTCCCGTTAAAAGTAGCGCTTCAAATGTCTGGTGTAGCTTGTGTCGCGTTGTTTGTTTCAGACCGAGTCAAACAGATAAGGTCAACAATTCTCCTGAGTTTTATTAAACAGCCTGTGTGATATGTCATTTAATTCTAGTTAATTAGCAAGGGTTGAAATCATGTTTTTATACATAAATATACATACATAAATATAATATTTCTTTCCCACAGACTCGTAACAATAGCGATTTGTTTGCATTGAGCTTCCAGTACTGTTCACTGGGATGTTTTCAAACCCATATATTGTAGTTTAACTCTGACTAACCTTGAAACAAAAAGGTCAACACACTAGAGTCTTATACGGGTGGGAAATCCAATAAGAGCTACATTTCATATCCGGGTTACCAGAGGAGCTTTGCTGTGAGATTATAAGAATCACAGATTGTTCTATTTCTTTATGAATCACATCTCTGGAGCGTAACGTGTAAACACTTATGTGCCTCTTGTCTCAAAAACTCTCTAAACAAAGGTTTAAACAAACATCTTTTCAACCATTGGCACACCAACCCTGATGAGAAACAGCTTACCCAGCAACTATTTTAAAGAACGTTGAAGGTTGAAGAACGTTCCCTAACGTTTCCATTAAGTTACAAAATGTTAAAAATGTTTAAAAACAGTATAGGAACGTTTTGGGTCTGGTATTGTTATATAACATTATTGCTTGGTTATAGGAACGATATTTAAACATTTTCTGTATTTAAACTGAAATTGTTTTGAATTGTGTTTCACTTGCATTTAAGAATAACAGTTTTTGATAAATGATGTGACTTGTGAAAATGTTTCACTAACATTACTACTAACTTCATCTTTTAAAGAAAGAACTTTGAGAGAACTTTTAGCCAATGTTCTATGTTAGCTGGGTAAGCTTGTCTCCAGACTTGGCCAAACTGAGAAACCTCAGCTATTTACTGTAGCTTAGGTTGACTTCATCTTGCACAAAATGATTTATGGCCACAAGCAAGTAAGATCTTTTTACACAATAAATGCGCAGAATATATTCAGAGCATGCATGTTAATAACCAAGGTCTGTATGGATCTAAATATTTGACTGATCTTCAAGGTTCTCCACATGGCCATTATTTTCCAATCTCTCCTGCCATTTAAAAGCAATTCACATCCAGTTTAGATGGGAAACTAAACACGTCTCTGGCTTTTGTCTGCATGTGTGTAAAATAACCTAGTTTGAAAACAAAGCATGCAAAGAAGCCATTTATGCATATAGAATGTTAAGATAATCATAATATTAAATTATGATTATCAGAAAGGGTATTTGCTAATCAGAAAGGGTATTTGCTAATCAAATGTATAAAGGTGACTTACCAATAGGAAGAACCAGGAAAAATGGAAGCCAACACAGCACGAAGCATCCAACCACGATGCCCAGGGTCTTGGCGGCCTTTTTTTCACGTGAGAACTTGAGCAGACGCAGAGCGAAGTGTGTCCTGTTTCGCAGTGCCTCGTCCTCCGACACTGTTGTGTTACCACGGTGAATCCGCAGGGTTACCGCCTCAGTCGCATGGTCCGATTTCTCAGTTTTCTGTCCACTGATCAGTCCGCGTGTCTCTCTCCTCGCCACCACGTATACACGGCAATACATGGACAGGATCACCACCAGAGGAACGTAAAAGGACCCCAAAGCTGAGAAGATGGCATAGCCCGGTTCCTCAGTTATCTTGCATATGGACTCGTCCTCTGGTGCCGGTTCCTTCCAGCCAAACAGAGGCCCAATAGAAATGGTAACCGACAGAGCCCACAACACAATGAGCGCTAGCAACGCCCGTCGTTCTGTCACAATGGAAGGGTACTGCAGCGGATAGCTAACGCCGATACAGCGATCCACCGAAATTACACACAAGCTCATGATGGAGGCTGTGCAGCAGAGAACATCCATGGCCGCCCACACGTCGCAAAAAGGCCGACCAAAAATCCAGCGGCCTAGCATCTCAAAGATGGCAGAGAAGGGCAGAACTGTTGAACTCAGTAGAAGATCGGCCACCGCCAGATTCACAATGAAGTAATGAGTAACCGTGCGTAGATTACGATGGCAGACCACAGACAGGATAACCAGGATGTTGCCCAGAACTCCAAAAACAACAAAGACGGCCAACACCATTCCTAGAACCACAGCCTTCATTACGTTCAGCTCTGGAACGAGAACCTGGCTGCAGTTGGTGCAGTTGTCAGCAAAAGATTCAGGGGTCATGTTGTCTTTAAGGGGACCCATTTGTTCAAGATACCTGGGCATTTAAAGATTCACGGAGGGTTTGCCACATGGCAACTTGTGATGCACTCAGTTCAATCTGTACCTTAATATTGGATTGTCTCCAGTGGTCCAAGAAAAGGTTGAAAACGGTATTGCACTGGACATGATACAAGGACACCAAGACTTTTTCAGTGGGGCGTCCATCTGCTGTTAGAGAACGTAATGAAAATTTGACTAGTGTGTCTCTTTTTTCAACGTCCTAGATGGACTTTTAATGATCTGATCCTTTATGGAAAATAGCTGTGGGAGCAAAAAATAAACACGACGAACTGAACATGTTTTTCTGTCATGAAAAATCATAAATTCAAAAAGATTGTTTTGACATGTTCATAACCATTTGCAGCTGATGATTCAAATGAAACAAAACAAAACGGATCAGGTTGAGAAAAACTGCACATTGTTGACATTTCTGTGACTGATTATGGTACAAGCTTTTCTCAAATTTTGCTTCCTCTAGGAAATCGGAGACATCGTAATTCTGACCGTACAGATGATCTGTTTTAAATGTGCATCGATGGATCACCGACGCAGCTGTGCAAAGATGCTCAAATAACTGACTTAGATTCTAAACTATTTATTTCTAAGCCAATTTTTTTAAACAATTGCCTCCCATCTTCCTGTGAACACCTGTGCTTGTCGGAAACTATCCACCTGGTGCTGACAGTTTCTCTTCTGATATTCTTCATTAGTTTAGTCACTCATACACAACTCAGTGTGGATCCACAGTCAGTACATCACAGGATGATGTCATTGCCGTAGAGGTTGAAAAGCAAATAATAGGGACAAAGTTAAAAGCACTTTGAGATATTTCTGGCTGAAGAGCGATTCTAAGTGCGTCACGCAAACTTCAGATGGACACCATCGGTTTGATCCTAAAGCGCTTGTGCTGTTTCATTTGAAGACAGTTTGAGCCTGAAAAACAGACAGAAAGGCAATCGGGGTTTTAGCATTTTAATTAATACATCAGACATTGAACAATTTCTTTGTTTTGACTCTTATATAATTTGATGCAAATGAAGTGTGAAATGGTATCATCTCTTGAGAATGACGGATACCCATCTAACATTTGTAGGTCGTAGGAACATTGTCCTAACATTTCCACTAAGTAACAAAAACATTACAAATGTTATTTTGAAAGTTTAAAATAAGGAAGAGTTTAGGAACGTTTAAAACATCCAGTTTTTTGACATGGTTATAAGATTGTATGTACCAAAATGTACCATTTTTAAAACATTTCCCTAACTACTATATATATATATATATATATAGTATTAATATTGTTGTATTAAATGTAAAGTTAGTACATATATACATGCTAAAACTGTAAGAGTTCTTTTGCTAACTTGTTTTCAAGAACGTTAGCCGTTCCCTGTTAGCTGGGTAAGTGTGTGACATTACATGACTAGCTAGTTCCAGTGGATATTGTTTTACACATGAATTCATTTATACATCTCGACAAGCCTCCTAATGAATTGCAGAAACTAACCACAGCCAATACGTTTCTCATCTGCTCTTTATTCTTCCTCTGGAATCATTCATTTATCATTCGAACACAAGACCAATACGAACACAATGAAATAAATGGTCCCTCGGTTCTTATGCATCTCTAATGGAGTGCTCACTACCTAGTAGGCACAAATCACACTAAAAGCTGGAAGGAAGGAAGGTGGCCCACATTCCAATATCTATCCTAGCTGGTACAAGTAAAAAAGGAAGTATACTGAGAAGTCAGGACACATTTACAGGGGACATATCATGGAATACAGCACTCACCTGAGGGCACAACGTTGCACAAACACATGCACAAACACTTTTAATTATTTAGCACAGAACGCCACTAAAACATGAATGTCTTTAAGCCCAGAAAGTGAAACCAAATCAAATGGACATTACCTGACAAACAACTAACAAAACAAAAGATAAAAAACTATTTTGCCATTAGTATAATCTAATAGTTAACAATTAAATCCATCTACGATATCTCCATCAATAGCTTAAGCAATATCATACAGTTCATTTGCATAAAAAAAACTTGCGCTAATGAGCAGCTTATTAGACTAACGAGCAGCTTATTAGCTGCCTTTCCAACAAAGTTCACTTAAATAAAATTATGCACAATGGTCTTATAATTGTGCGAATTTCTCATAATTTTCCTGTCAAACTACCAAACCGTCTATGAATTAAATTTCCCCTGTTCTAGATCACTCACTGCATTGCCAAATATTTAACTCACCCCAAGCAATAGTAACAGATCCTAGAAGACTTGTTGAGTGTAAATCTTAAACAATTAATATTGTGACTTGCATTGACGGAAATGTCGACACCATTAAAATAAGGGCCAATTAGCAACCACACAGAACACCCTCTCGGCTAACAGAGAACATTCTCAAAACATTGGCTGATTTTTTCTCAAAGATCAAAAAAACTATCTTGCAGTAAAGTTAGTGGAACGTTTTTTAACATTATATACATCAAAATGTCATTCTTATGATGTTAGTGGAACATTTAAAAAAACATAACAGAATTAAAAATGGTTTAAATAATGTTCTTATAACCAAGCAATAATGTTAACACAACATTTAAAAAACTGGACGTTTTAAACATTTCTTGAACATTCGAAATAACATTTTTAATGTTTTTGTTACTTAAGGGAAACGTTCTTACAACCTAAAGGTATTAGCTGGGCTGTCATCTAACTAGCAAAGCCTTGGCAATCACCAGAACCCTCTAACATTGTTGTACCGAGTTTTCACAAGCAAAAACAACCTACACTGCCTTCCACAGATGAAGAAAACATCCTCTCTCAAGGGTTTTAACGAGAGCATGTCCTGTGAAGCCCCGGCCGGTACAGAATGAAGCAACAACAGATTTTTTCTATACACTGGTGAAAATCCACCAGCTGGGCAAAAATACAAGCCTGCCTCGAATGTTTTTAATTTTTTCAGTTTCAAGTTTTCTAATTCCCTCTTCAATCAAGCCTGTTCTGGTCGCCCGCTATAAGAAAAAAACAGCGCATGTTAAAAAAACATATTTAATAACATTCAAACATCACATGCTTTCGGGCAAATATGTCGCCTGCCAAACAAAACCCCTTTTTCCTGTCGACAAAGACATAACTGTTCTGTTTATTTCATGAGATTTCTGACTACCTGACCTTTTAGAAATTAAAATCTTCTGTTCTGTCAATTTTTGTACCTTAACAAATGTTCTGCCAAACGACACAATGCCTGACAGAATGAGAGAGACGGGCCTTTTTTTGCACAGTTTTTTGTTGCTTCTGTTTATAATGGTGTCAAAACAAGCGGTGACACTTAAATTTGCGCACGAGCAGGAAGCCGCTGCAATTCAGAAAAAGATTATCTTTTTCATTCCTATGAAATGATTTCTTCAGACTGACACTAATTAAATCTAATGAGATTTCCGACCATCCGTTTCTGAGTCTATCAATTATCTTTGAAGGGAGAAATGCATGAAGAATTAACACTCCTACTCTGAAGCTCCTGCGTTTCCGACATTAGTCGAAATATTGATCTGATTTTCAGCTTAATGAGGCACAGAGGTGACTCCTGCAATGACTGGACACCACAGAGGTGTTAGGACACAAAATTACTCTGCCCTCAACTGGGAATAATGCTGTACTGGGAAAGCAGGAACTGTTAGGTTAGCGGTGACGCACATGGGCACACACACAAACACGCGCCAGGTTTCAGTGTTTGGTGGGTTTTTATTAATAGAAGGATTGTGTAATTTAATCTATTATCTGTAGTACTCTGACTAGAAAATGATCAAACAGTTGCATTTAAAACAAACCTGTTAAAATATTTTCCTTTTCCTCTTGGACAACTAGAACTGTTTAATAAATCATAACAAAGGCAAAAAGACTTTAAAAATGGTCGTTTTTATTGCATTGTGGGATATGGTATTCTGTAGTATACATAGTGTAAGAAACAGTAAGATTAAGATGGTTGCATGCAAGTATAAATAAGCCAAACATTAGAAACACTGTAGAGTGTTGCTACATTTCATCTATCACATTAGATGGTAAAAATTCTGTTATTATATTTCCAGCTTACAGGGAACATTAGTCAGAACATTGGCTAATGTTCCATGAAGGTTCTCTTAGTTATCAAACCACAATGTTCTTTCCGTAATGTTGGTAGGATTTTTTATTATATATTAAATAATGATAATAAAAAGTATAATAAAAAATAAAACAATATAGTATAGTAAAAAGTAAATATATGATATATCTTTTTTATCATATATAGAAAATGTTATTCTTAAGCTGTTGGTGGAACTGTACGTTAACGTTCTTATGCCCAAGCAATAACGATAATAAAACATCTGTTTTGAAAATTTCGAGAACTTTCAAAATAACGTTTTCAATGTTTTTGTTACTTAAAGGAAACATAAGGGAAACGTTCTTACAACCAAAAATTGTGAGCTGGGTTATTCGTAATACACAAATATTTTTCTCCCCTCACGTCTACGATTACATTTCACAGAAAAGAAAAGTTGTTTAAGAGACAGAAAGTTATGAAAACAAACTTCTGTACCACTCTACACTGATGAGTCATGCACAATAAAACCAGCGACATTTATTAAAAGTAAATAAGGTCTTTTCATTTCGTTTTAGCACAGAGTCCCCGCCACACTATCTGCCTCTGTCAACGTTCATTTCCTTCAGGCCCCCCTCTATAAACACAACGTTCATACTTTCCTTTTGTATGCGAGAGAAATAGAATCTATTCTATGGTTCACCAGTCGCAATGTGTTAATAATAGTCCAAGGACAGAGATCGTGGAGTTCAGCGCACACGCAGCAGTCTCTGATCTCCCCATCACGACACCACCCGCGTCTGACCTTTGGGCCCCTCCGGCGCACGAATGGAACTCCATGCTGACACGCCAGCTGCTCTGAACCTCAGCTGGCTGAGCATGGCTCGCAGCCACGCTGCAATGCACATCAGCCCTCCTGTCTGCCATACACCATCCTCTCCTGTGCTGGTCTCCCCTGAGCTATTATCAACGATCTTCAACCGCTCAGTCGACTTGGGTAATACATAATAAATAGCATCATACCATCTGATCTGTCTCTATACGCTCAGAATGCTTAAAATGCTCCTTAAATTAGCCACAGGTGAGAAATACACTAAAGCATTTGTTGTTTTAGTACTCCAGCAAACTTTAAATAAAAGTGGCAGCCAGATGATCCTCACAAACATTAGTAAGAGGCCTTGCGGTTTGCCAGACTGGCACCCGTATGGCTGCTCACATGAAATAAGTCAACAGAATATCTCATTGATATATACAGCCAAAACAATCTCATAAAATAAACTCATTTATCCATAATGTCATGTCACTCTAAACCTGAATGCTGTTATTCCTGACAAATGATGGAGATGCCTGAAAAATTATTTATGCAGCTCTTTTCTGTATGTTTACAGTAATCGCGACTGTCGAACAACTGTTTACAGTGATCTTAAAACATAAAAGTACTCTGTATGTATGAACTATACTATAAGTCAGGGCTTTCCCAAGCATGTAGGGAAGGTGTCCCCCATCGATGCTTTGAGAAAAGTCTCTGTGGTTTTGTGTCTATGCGATGGAAGTCAAAGGGTGCCACTTGTTTTGCTACCAACGTGCTTCAAAACGTCGTTTGTGTTCCTCAGGAGCAGAAAATGTTGTAGAGGTTTGGAATGACGTGAGGGTGAGTAAATGATGGAATAATTTTCATTTTTGGGTGAATTGTCCTTTTAAAAGAATTATTCCTTTTTTTCTACCTTTTTATAGTTGTCTAACCTTTTTCCCCTACAAAGAACATTTTGTACAACAAAAAAACTTACGTGGATGTTAACGGTTCTTTATGGAACCATAAAACATGTCAAAGAACCATTTAGGGACCTTTATTTTTATAAGTGTAGCTCATGAGTCATATTTAATACTTCAGCAATGCTTTTCATGATTATTTTGTCTACACCCTGACAGGTGTGGTCACTACAACCATTACTGTATGAAGTGTCTCCTGTTGTAATTCCAGCATACATGTTTTGGAAGTACATGATATGGTGAGTCAATTCCCTTTATGCTATTCCTTTAAAGACTTCTGAGGAGTCTCTTCTGTTTGTTAACACATTTTTAGGAAGGCAGAGTGGCCTGCAGGAGGTTCCATAGTCACACCCATCAGAGAGACAGTCGATCAGTGTGGCCCCTCCGTGGCCCCAGGGGGCCACACTCTCTGACGGAGATTAAATCACAATTATTGGTCTTCTTTGCCTAGTACTTATCAGAGCCCGTAACCCCCTGTGAAATAAACAGAAACGCTTGACTTGTTTTACATAAAGAGAGGTAAATATTTAGGCTTCAGCAATGACAGGTAATGCCCGCTGAACATACAGGCGTCTAGGCGGAAATGATTTCCTTCACCGAGTGATAGTTCTGAGAAATGACCCAAGACACTGAATCTACTGTGGTCATGCATCATCAAAGCATTGAGATGAGGAGGTCAGAGATAATAGTGCAGTATCTCTCCTGATTAAAAGCGCTGATCTAGAACATTCCTCCTTCAGAAGCAGAAGAGCTGAGGGACCGAGAACATCCAGAATGATTTTTTTCTCTCTGCCACGTCAAACAGGAGAAATACGAGACAACCTGAAACCAGGAAATGTTCTTAAAACCTTCCAATGATAAAGGTTTAAGAACATTGCCTGGTGCTTATATATATATATATATATATATATATATATATATAAATGTATTATTTTAAAATAAAGATATGTTTTCCTTTATATATGTATTTTGCCTTAAACAATTTTTGCCTCAACTCCCAATCCAAAAAACAATTATAATCTCAACAAAGAAATATTTAAATAGACTAATTCTAATTATGTTGACCAATTGCAAAATTATCCATTATTTATGCAGCGACTGAGACAGCATTGTTAATATATTCATCAATGCAAAACAACAGCATCCCTTACGTGTGTGTGT